>PPHD01020617.1:0-13578 GCA_002909625.1 Bambusicola thoracicus | reverse complement strand
CAGTAGCGTGGTGTGGTGGCTGGCGACCCTGCACGTAGCAGGGGGTTGGAACTGGATGATCATTGTGGTCCTTTTCAACCCAGGCCATTCTATGATTCTACGATTTATGGGGATGTTGTCATTTTATTTCGATGGGAACAGACCATCAAAAGGCAAATAAATATTTTTTGTTGTTGTTATTTTTAAATAGTTGGAAAGGGCAACTTAAAACTAAAGCAGGAAGGGGCTCAATTGTCCTTTCACCAGTTTTACGCCTCTGGTGCTTCCTGGCTTGGCTAGAACTCCTTCAGTTTTCAGGTATACAAAGGGAAAGAGGTACCCTACCCCAACAGCCCATCCTCGATGTGGATGTGCCTGTGCATTTTGGGATAGGATCTCAGTGCAGAGTTCACTGATGGACTGCAGGATTCCCAACAACAGTATCCCCAGCTTTAAAGGAAATCCTCCAGTCCATAAATATGTTTGCATTTAGTTGTAGCAAACAGAAGAAAATTAGCTTAAAATGCTGTGTCTAATAACCCACTGTGTCTTCAAGAAGGGGAGAGAGACTCTTGAGACAACCATCTCCTCCACCTGCTCTTTCTGAGTCAAGAGCTGCAGCTCTGTCATTTTATTCTTTGCAGCAGATGAGTAACGGTATGTGTCAGGTTTATAGGAAAAAACTGCTCACCTTCAGTGATACTTAAGGAGAGCATCGGTACCATCTGTGCTGATCCCATTACGGCTGGCTTACAGACAGCTGGGGTGTCTCAGCATCCACTCTCCTCATTAATCCCCCATTCCACTACGATAAACTTCTGCAGAGATGGCAACACATTGCAGATGGAATTAATCCACCATGGCAGGAACTAATTAAGAGAACAAATCTGAAGCTGTGCCTTATGGCTCTAATTCCCTTTTTATACCTGCAGGGCAAGGGCTGTTAAAAACGAAAAGAAGTTAAGCAGAAGCCAATGCTGGCATTAACCATGTCTGCAATCTTAAATACTATTGCTTGTGCTCGTTTCAGCAAAGCCTCGGATCAGACTTGGAAAAAAATTAAAGAAAAAAAATAAACACACAGATCTGAAGAGAACAGAGGGGACAACAAGCAAACAATTTTCATCAGGAATGCTAATACATTCACCTGACCACTTCCCCAGGCCAGCTGGTATAGTTAGTCTCAGCATGGCAGGGCTCTGTGTGATGGTTTGTATTCCTAGGAAACAGTACTTAGATACCAAAGGTCTTTGCAGAAGTGAGAGGGAAGGGAAAAAGTAAGTGAGATTGTATTATTTATATTGCAATGTAGCTTTCTACAAGGTGTTGATGCAACAGGGTATGAATAACAATCTATGGTGTACTTTCTGATGGAAATCTCTCCTTTTGCAGGTGTTGGAATGCCCAATCTTCAACCATATAAAAAAAAAAAAATTGTTCCTGAAATCTTTCATTCCTCTGGTGAGAGCCCTGTCTAAAGCCAAGGAGGAGGGATGTTGAAGACAAAAACCTCTGCACGTGATTCTGTGAGAGGGGAAAGCTGTTGTGTGAATGACTGACAGCAAAGGAAATGAATGAGATGCGCAGAGGAGCACTGGGAAGAGTCAGAGCTGCTGGTGAGTGTGATTCTCTGAGCTGTGCAGCATTTGTACACAAAACCTTCAAGTAGGTTTTCTGGATCAGAACTTTGCAAAATGCCTTACTTCAAAGTTAAATAGCTCTGTTTGTTGTGCATTGGAGCGTGTGCCTGACTTTCAGCGTATGTTTAAGACCTTTCTCTGCTTGTCAAAACACTTTGGGATAAATACTCAAAAGACAGAAGCCTTGTGATTAGCATTATATGATCTGTCTTAAGGACTCTCACTGTCAGAGAGGAATCCCCAGTCCTAACTTCGGACTTCAGGCTCTGTAGGCAGTGGTTTCCCTGAGATCACAGAAACAAGGGAGGAATTGAGCAAGCCAGCTGTAGAAAATGTTGGGTAATGGATGTATTCCTCTGGGAACTGAAGTATCTTCTTCTGCAAGAACGCTTCCAGCCTTGTATCTTTCCCTGGAATGAATTCTTTATGCCCTCATTATGAAAGCAGAGTGGGGGGTAAAATAGGTCAGAGTTGTCTTTCATACATGGTTAGTGATAGCGCTGAACTTCCACCCCATCACAGTTCAGCAGTCTGAACGTTCCCACTGAAATAGAATTAGCCCAGGCTCTACAGGATACTCTTAATTGCTTTGCAGCATCACCAGAGAGCTGTCTGCAGGACCAACGTTTAGGAGATAGAGATGTTGCTAGTGCAGGAGTTGGCTGCAGCCCAATAGCATATTTCAAAGAATGAAGCTTTGGCTTGAACAGTCGCCAACAGTAAAGGCTTGGTCACCTGTGTCCTTTGGCTCTGGGCAGTGGTTCCCACTGGGAAGGACTGATTCTGTACGGGGCACCAGGCAATGGCAGAAATTAGGCCTGCAGTTAGAAAGGGAGTCATGGTTTGGGAGCAGTACCAATAGTCTTGGCAGGGGTATTTGTCACTTGCTGTGCGTCTGTAGTTGCAATCAATTGGAATGATGTACTCCTAAAGCCAATTGATGGCTGGTTCTGGACAGTTAAGGTTGATTTTATGTATGAGTCCTTCAAGTCTAATGAGTTATAGAGAAACAGATTATATAGGCCTCATTATTTTCTAAACTACTTGAATATGTTAAATTTTGATGCTAATTTATTAACATCCAGTTGCTTGCATATGAAGAGACAGAGTCTGGATAATTTTTTTAAAGATTCTTTTCTGAGCACTGATGCTACAAAAACATCAGAGTTCCTTCAAACCCTTCAGTCAGACGAGGCTCCCAGTTTGGAGTCGTCTCAAAGAGAGCAATTAAGCTTGAACCGCTAGATTGAATTTTTAGAAGCATTGCTACAGGAAAGAAGGGGGGGAAAAAATAAATAACATAGAGTTTTTGGCCTGCGCTCTTAGGTTGTAGCTCAAGGAGGACTGAGAGGTTTATTGATTTGGGTTTTCAGTTTCAAATTGCAAAAGAAGATTGAAGACTTAATTTTACTTGTGGCAGGCAAGCACCAAACTCCCGCTTTTGTAGCTCAGTGCTCTCGGGCAGTCTGCTGGGCCAGGCATCGCTTCATCCGCCTCCTTTGGACTGGCCAGAAGAAACTGCAGAACAGTGTATTTAAAAAATAGCATTGGAAAAGCCCTAGGATATTTAAGGATGTACTGAAACTTTACTAAGATGAAGGAGCGTGTTGACCGTGCTGCAGAATTAGGTTCTTTTTCTTGACTGGTGGAGTTCCTTCTCTCCCTCAGACATGCTGTATTTTTGCTTGTTTTCTGTTTTGAAACTGTGAGCTCCAGAAACAGAAGCAGGTGTGACGGAGGGGGGAAGGGAGCACACATGGAATCAGAAGCATGCCAGTGTTTCATGCAAACACAGAATTGTTTGAGTTGGAAGGGACCATTAGAGGCCGTCTCATTGAACCCCCCTGCAATGCACAGGGACACCCACAGCTCCATCAGATGCTCAGAGCATCATCCAGCCTGATCTTGTTTGTTTCCAAGGATGGGGCATCACTGCGTCTCTGGGCAACCTGTGTCAGTGCCTCACCACCCTTATTGTAAAAAAAAAAAAAAAAAAACTTCTTTCTTAAATCCAATCTAAATCTCCCCTCTTAGTTTGAAACCATTTCCCCTTGTCCTATCACAACAGACCCTGCTAAGGAGTCTGTCCCCCTCTTTTCTTTACTCCCCTTCAGATACTGACAGGCCACTATCAGATCTCTTTTCCAGGCTGAACCGCCCCAGCTCTCTCATCCTGTCCCTGCGGGGGGTGGGGAGGCGTTCCATCCTTTGAATCACTTCTGTGATGCAGTTATGCCATCACAGAACGTCACAAGGTTGGTCAGGCAGGGCCTGTCCTTGGTGAAGCCATGCAGGTTACCTTGTATAACCTCCCTCTCCTCCACGTGCTTTAGCACAGCTTCCAGAAGGATCCACCCCATCATCTTCCCCAGCACAGAGGTGAGGCTGACAGGTCAGCAGTTCTCTGGGTCATCGTTTCTATCCTTCTTAAAAATGGGTGCAACAATACTTTTTTTCCAGAAACCAGGGATGTCACCTGCATGCCCTGACTTTTCAAATATCATCAAGAGTGGCTTGGGGCTCCTGGGGACAGCTTCATCCCAGGCAACAGAACACCCGTCTGTGTTGAGAGTGAGCTTTAAGCAACAGCAGAGGCTTTGAACAGACAATTAGGAGTTAAGCTATCCATCAAAAACCTGTAAAAGCAGCTTTGGGAGTTGAGTTCATTTTAGAATTGAGGGTGGAGAGGTTCTGGTTTGATTCTTTCTTTTGATGTGTCAAGAATAAGGTTTAAGAAGAATTTAAATACTTTCTTAAAATAATGTCTTCAGTTGTGTGGGTAGAAGTAACAAATCTTTCAGCTCATAAAACTGATGCTTCGTATAATTTCCTGATGTTCACTTACCTTGGCTGTTAATGGAAACTCGCAATCCAACATAAACTCTAATCATCCCACTGAAAGCAGCGGGAGTGATTTGTCCCTGGTGACACCATGGGCCATTAATGCACTGCACACAGAGGATGTGCTCTCCCCTTCTGTTCACACACTTTATAGCTACTGGGAGCAGTCTGGAGCTAACTCTTCAGGCATTATGCAGCAGGGCTGGAGCAGCTCAGCGAGGTGAGCCTGCCTTGGAGGCTGTGCCTTCCCCTGGAGTGCTCCATGTATGTCCCAGATCCTCCTGAAATGTGCTGGTGGAGTTCAGTGCCAAGATAGCCCCTCAACTGCTGCGCTCACCAATGCTGAGGACAGCTGGGCATACTGATTCTTTCTAAGTTCCATTGTTCCAATCCAGAAGTCTTCCCAGGGATGCTTTTGGAGATTGGTAAGAGCCAGGCTAGGTTGCCCAGATCAAGGCTGAGCCACAGCAACTCACTGATCTGGAGGAACTTGTCAAGATTTCTAGTTCAGCTGCAGCATTATGTTGGCAGTTGTATGTGTATGTATGCAGCTGTGCGCGTGAGTATACACGTGTGTGCTAAAACCCAGCGTGGAGCTTGAGCACAAGAGGCCAAAATCTAACCTGCTGCCATGGCTGCTAGTTGTACTTTGGAGGCACAAACCACACGCTCTCACTGTAAGCTTCTTCCAGGAGTGAAAAGTTGCTCTTTTACTTTCTTGGAGGCAATAAATTAAAGGGAAGGTGAGAGTTCCTGAGCCCCTAATTTGCAGGAGAAGCCTGAACTGCTTGTTTCCGAGTTTTTAAATGTATTTTGCAGACTATTAATCTGTACAGATGAAATTTACCCAATTGGAAGCATCATGGCAGTCTCACTCCCTAGCAGAGTGGTGCAAGAGGGCTGATGGCCAGTGAGACATTGTTCCATTATTAAACCTCAGCGCAGAGACTGGAAAGAAGCACACTTGCAGCTTTTATAGCTCATAAGGCCATATACTTTTTCTAAGATGAAGGAAAATTAATATGGCTTCTTTATTGGATGGAAAAGGCTTTTCAATTTAACCTTGAGCTATTTCCCTTTCCAAAGAAACTGCATAAAAGCAACAATGAAAAAATTTAATCTCCTTACGGGATAATAGGAGAGAGATCATCCGGAGTTTATAAAGCATCTTAGTTAATGGATTCATTTTAATAATGACAGGTTTATCCACCCACCTTGGCATCTCTAGATTTTTTTTTTTAATTCTTTTTTTTTTTTTTTGAGTGCACGCATCCAGATTACTTGTCTTAAGGCACAGAAAGGAAGCATCATACTAAGAATAATGAAAGCACTTTCCTGTTTCTTTTTCGGCACTCAAGATGGGAACTGTCAGTGCTGTCCCTGACTCTCAGGTCCATCATTTGGGCACTGCCTCTGTCCATCTTTTCTCTAAACTTCAGTGTCTAACCTACAGCTGATTCATACTCCAACCCAAAGTGTGGCATCCTTCTGCTACACCTCTCACTCTCTATGGAATTTCACCAGCTGAACTCCCACAGCATTGTCTTCTCTGGCCTTTTCAGGGGCTCCTTCCCACAGCCAGCCATAGTGCTTAACCAGAGGTCGTTATCTGGCCCAGCTGTGTAAGTGCTCTCAGTGTGTTCTCCTGGCTCCTTGTGGATTTAGTTCAGCGGTTGGTTGGTTGGTTTTTAGGGCCTCCCTCACCTCAGCAGGTAGCTTATGCCTCATGGAATTTTTCTCCTCCCATTCCTGTGCAGAGGTTTCCCAAGGCTCATGGAGCTGGCTGTTTGCTGCTTGCCTTCCCTGCTCACCATGCACTGGAGATGCTTACTATGAAGCTGACCGTGGGGAGCGACTCCATGCTCATTTCTGACCATGTGATTGGATCTAAAGTGAAAAGGAAAAAAAATCCTCTTTCTGTTTTGGGAAAACTCCCTGCCAAAGCTATCCTAAGGTTCAGGCTCTGTTTGGGGTCTCCTGTGCTCAAAAGCATCCGTGTAGGTTTGGGAGATTCTGGAAAGAGCGCCAGTGCCTCTGTTGGGACATTAGAAAACCTGAATGCTTCACAACAGGATATGCCATGAGCAGAAGACTTCTTATACGTTATATCTATTATAAATGCTCATGGAAAGTTCTCCAGTACATTTTAACGCATTTTACTTTTTTTCCCCTTTCTTAGCAGTAAAGCCGGAGCATTTCTGGCAGCTTCCTCTCAGAGATTGCCTTCAGCTTCGCTGGGGGGGAAGTGTTGGAGCATTGGGGCTGAGGAGTGCTGGGCACTGCTTCTGGTCTGCTTGACCTCACAGGTCTGGGGGAAGTAGGAGATGACTGAAAGAGCATCTGGCATAGCACTGAATTCTTGATCACGTTCCCAAACCCCACGTCATGCAGATTTCTCAAGAGAAAACTCTTGCTTGAAGAAAACTGCAACCAGTTACTCCAGCAGAATGAAATCAGGATTGTGAAGGTAAATCCTGTGCCAAGAGCGGTGCTGTAAATAATAGTACTGTCTAATAACAAGACTAGAAATTGAGGTCTCAGATTTGCTACCCTTACTCTGTGCTTCTTTTGCCTCCACTTCTTTGTTCTCTTTGCTTTTACAGATTCAAGGAATTTTACTTGGTAGTTTTGATTTTTCTCTCTTTCCAAAGCTGCTGTAAATGCAATGTGAGAAAAGTGACAACAATCTTGGCAGTACCAAAGCCTTGCTGAGTTTACTGTCCTGTTTATGAATGTTATCTTCACAGATCATGGTAAACTGATATCTTTCAAACTAGAACAGTAGAAGGGAAGAGAAAATCTTAACTGTGCTTTCTTCCTTCTGGGCGGTCAAAATTTTATCTGAAGTCTCCTCTTCTCTGTGATAAATTAGGACAATTTTAGAGTGTCAGTTGGAGGGCTGTAAGTGGTTGTGTAGCTTTTCCAGATCCCCATGAATCTTCTGTAGGCAGCATAAGAACAGCTTCTGTTCAATGCCAGGTGGGGATGTGGGAGTTTAGAAGTGCCTTTGGGGACCCCACGGTGCCCACTTATCCAAAGCAGGAGCTGCATTTTCAGCAGTCTCCATTGCATGGAGCGATTCCCTCAGGTCTCCCAAACAAATATCCCTTTGTGTATAGAAGTAGGCAACTTCTAATCCACATATGGAAGTGCTGCAAGCACTAGTTTGGAGACTGGTGCACACTGAACCCAACGTTATAATAAAAGTGTTCTCCCTTCCTCTTCCTTTCTCATCCAGTAAGTTTACAGTTAGTCCAGATGAAAGGAAACTGTCAGTAAGAGACCTGATTAACTTCTCTACTGTGTGGGTATTCTGTGGCCTGATGATTAAACCTTTACTCTCAGTGCTGAACAAGGTGATGCCTTTGGGTCCGGGCTCTTCTCGTCCCTGGGCTCCATTCCCAGGAGCACCCACAACCACTGCTTTGGTGAAATACCCAACAGAGGAGGGCAGGATCTCCTTTTGGGCCATCAGTATTTCCCTTTTAGTTTACCTTACAAGTTGGCATGATGGTAAGCTATTTGGAGGGATGCATATCTCTGCCACCAAGGTGATCCTTTCTGCGTGTAATTCTGGTAGTTTCAATTAATGCAGAGAAAGGGGGGAAGAAAAGCCTAATATATGTAAAGTAAATAGATTTCATTTTCTCTCTCAAATGAATTCATTAGTCAAAATTAGTCGCTGAATAATTTACATGGATGATTCTTAGCTTGCCAATTGTCTGCCAGCAGTTTGTTACCCGTGCACAAACTGCAGATGTTTTGATTAGGTAAATGAGGTGCCTCACTGCTGTGATCTTCCTCTTGATGCAATTCCTCTGTTGCCAGCAAGGTGCTCCACGCTTAGACCAGCAGAGTATCCAAATTTCACTCAATACATACCTATTCTGATCAGAGACCTTATGGAACACTCCCTGTGGTCAGTGTGATCTTCAGGCCAGTGTCTACCAGCCTTGGGCTGCGAGTGGTTTTTTGGCTATCTGGGCTTTGGGAAGCCCTGCTATTTGTTTTGCAGAGTGCCTCACCCTGTACAGCAAACACAAGGTTGCTTTCCTGAGTGGCCTTTCACAGGTTCTTTATCAGTAGCCCATACAGCCATAGTAGATCATGGGCTGAAAACCACTGGACTTAAAATATAACAACTGCTTGGGATCTGCTGTGCTCAGGGCTGCCTATATCATTGTGTGCACGTGCTTTTCCAGTTCTTCAGTCTTTCCTTCCTGCAGACAAGCAGGTTGAGATTTCCTTGCAGCCTTTGATTTCCACCATGGCTTTTGGGTCACATAGAGAGGAATGGAGCTCTGAAGCCTCGGTCCTCATCCCAATAAAACCCTCATGAGATGCAGTCTCAGTTCACCACTGCCACGACCGAACACAGCATTCTTACTGATTGCAGTTATTAAGCCAAGGAAAAGGTGAAATCATTATTGTTAGTCTACAAACAAGGCTTAAATACCTATCATCAAATGTAAAAAGGAGTAAATATGGTATAAATTATTCTAATAGGTTTGCACAAAAAAAGAGCAATTAAACTAATGTAGTTTGACTTCTTTTCAATTAATAATGTACCCAATCATTTCTACATTGTTTGGAAAGACTGTGTGCAGATAATATTGTCTTATGGCCTAATTTTTTTCATGCAATTAGTTGCATACATTTGCTGACAGGCTAATTTATGAGCAATTGCTTTAAAAGCAGAACTATTTTGCATTTAATTACATCGGGTTGTAATCCATCTGTTGACAAATTTGTGTGTTTTGCTATTTATTTGCTAATGCGTTCCACTACTCCAACACGATCAGTCATACAAGTTGAATATTTTTTTGATTATATAAATACCATAGGGTAATTAAGGGCCAGATGTATGGCTGGTGGGAACGACGAGTTGCGGTAATTCTACCCCACCCAGAGTTGAATCTTTTATTACTTTTCTGTGCAGAGTGAACAAAACGGTGATTAAAGCTGTAATTCTGTGGCTGCCAGTCTGCTGCTCAGCAGCTGCAGCAGGGGAGGATGAGCAGTTGGTCAGTTGGGACTCCCCATGCTCTGTGTTGGACCTGCCTGCTGATCCTGCAGGCTGCCTCCAAGTGCTGAGATCAGGATCCTGCATGGATGCGGAGAAAAGTGATGCTGTTTTGCTGTGGGAAAGATTTTTTTCCGAACGCACTTGTAAGAGAATAGAAGCGTTGAGCTGAGAGGTTTCAAGGTTGATGCTTGTCTTTGAATCCATAGAGGAGGAAGCAGGAGGGTTCACAACAACGTGGACCGAGTAGGGGCCTATAGGTAGAGAAGTTGGCTTACGTTAGCTCCTTTATGAGGTGGTTTCTCCAAGACCAGAATAGGTTGAGTAGCCTTGAGTATAAGCTGGTCTCACAAGGAGTACAGCATCAATGGAGAGATCTTGTGTGCCAGAGGCAGTCTTGCAAAAGTTGTCTGCATCTGGGCAGCACAGAGCACTTGAGAATGTGCCATGGGACAAGGCCTTTCTCACTGAAATAACAGCCCCAGCACACTGTCACGTTCCCTCTGTAGACCAAGCACTGCCACTCTTTCCCATATTGACTACTAATTTACACCTGAAGTAATTGCTTCTGTTTGTACAGTGACTCTGGGTGGGCTGTACTATCCAGGGAAGTGATGGGAGGTGAAATCTGGCTCCTGATACAGCTTCTCAGACAATTTAGTTTAAGCCCCATCAAAATAACTCTAGAGGCTACCATGCAAAAGTGACAATAAAGAGTGACTTCTTGTATATCAAAAGCAGAAATTGAATAATGTGCTTTGAAACCCTTATTGGTGGCAGAGACTCTGTAGATGTGCATTAACACACACACATACTCTGGTTGTTCCTTTGCACAGTTACAAAAGAAGTAGAGGCTGCTGGTTCATTTTCAAAGCTGAAGGCCATGGTGGGAATGGTAATGGTCGGTGTCTGTGCACTGTTTTTGTCTGCCCCCTGGTTCAGATACGTGTGCTTCCTCAGACCTTGGGTGGGATTGAATTGAGTCTCCCAATTAGCACGTCATCAGGCAAACAGTTTCTGACTTTGGATTAAAGACAAAGGTCAAATTAGAATTCTCTTTGCATGCTTCATCCTTTGGAGTTTTGGCTTTGCTTCCTTTTGGTCTTGAAGGACTGAATTTCTATTTCTCCTGAGTATTAACAGCTGGCAACTGTACAGGTTCTGAGAGTTCAGACATCTATAAAAATATCAGCTCCCTTTGAAGTGCTCTAAAGCATAAATTATAGTTAGATAATGTCCTCAGATGAAAATACCTGTCTGCGCAAAAAGATCTTTCCCCACCTCCTTCTGCTTCAAATCTAGAAATTAAAGACAATAGGGACTGCAATTATCAGACATGCCAGGCAATATTCCCTCTCGAGGGTTTCACATAGACGTTCCTGTTCTGCTCAGTACACATGGGGAAGTCTGACTTCTTGTTAGCGCTCTTCTGTAGAGCTGTCGAATGGTCTCCATAAAGCAAAGCAAAATGAGAGTTTAAAGGAAAGGGTGGACACTTTGGGTGAATCAGACAAATAAATTGCATGCCTTTGATAATCTGAAGCACAGATGCCCGGAATTGTAACTGACTGAGTAATTTGCAGTGATTAATTTGAGGAAATTTTCCTGGTTTTCAGTTTTCTTTGTAAGTGTGTACATTTAAGGAGAAGTGTGGTTTACTTAACCATTCTGAGGATGGTTGTTTGGTCTTGAGACTGCTAGCAGGCAACTGCCATTTGAAGTATTCAGTGCGTAGGAAATTCTGTTAAGTCCTTTGGTGTTTTTGTTTGAGGATTCATTGCTTACATTGCAAGTGATATCCCTGTTGATAGCATTTGCCACCCTTGCCTTGGTGGCTGCTGATATAAGACAGAGAGGAAGGGGAGATGGTATCATACAGTTCAGATAAGTAACAGGCTGAAATGCAGATTTGGGAACTGTACTGTTGCTGGTCTTGCAGCAGTGCCTTCTAGTTCCTGCTGTGTCAGGGTGAGGTCTGTGTGGGTGTTCCAGGTAGCTGATGTCCTTGGCAGCATCCCTGCCACTGCCTCAGATCATACTTTTCCTGCCATTATCATCTTAACTTCTCGTTAGGAGCAATTTTCTCATTGCAATTAATAATTGCTTTGGATAGTTTGTCCTCGTCAGCTGAGATAATTGGGGAGAAGAGGAAGACATAGGCTATAAGAAAGCGTCAACTCCACCTTGTGCTTCTGAGCAGAAAAAAGTCACTTCTGAGCTGAAGCCATGGGAAGGAGCAGCGCCCTCCTTGATCCCCTGCACCCTCTGTGTTCATTAGGCACCAGGAGTTGAATTAATATGCCAGGAGGGGCAGGGGGAATGGAGAAGCAGTGCCAAGGGACCAGATGTGAGACTCAGCGTGTCAGCCTGTGCCCGTGCTCCTGCTCGTCCAGCTGAGGGTGCAGTACATTTGGAGTATTTAACATGTCAGGGAACACTGTGGCGTTCTGTTTCACATTCCATTTAAGAGCTGAAGATAAGCATTTTCTCCTGAGATCTCCGTGCCAGTTTTCCAGCTGTAGAGATCTACAGAGAGCTTATAAAAGTTGAAGAAAGGGAATACAGAAGCACAATGAGGCTCATCTGCAACTTAATCACTGTTGGCCCTGATTTTAGGATCAGAATCCGAATAGCTGCAAACATGAGTGTGGGAAACAGCAGTAATTCTCTCCCATCTTTCATCACGATGTCCTAGTGCCCCCCAGAGTCTGACTCATACAATCACCGAGACCAAGTTCCGCACTGCTGTGTGGGAGATAGGAACCCATTGGCCAAAGGAGGGCAGGAATTCATAGGTGAAGAGTGAAGATGCACTGTGGCAGTGGGGAAATGACCAAACCCCAGGCCTGCAGAGCAGAGGGGTTGCTGATTTGCTTCCCAAATCCCAGGGCCGTGCTCCTGTGCACCTGCTGCCTCTCACCTGCTCAGCAGATGTCCGGCCACGAATGGCCCCCCAGCTCAGAACGTGTTTTATGAACATGAGGACACTGCCCTGCTGCATCCAAGCTAACCTTCTCCTTGCACTTTATAGCAAACATTAATGTCTAGGAAAAAAAAGCAGATTTTATCTGCTCCTGAGAAAGAGCATAAAACAAGCATCCAAGGCTCTATAATGCCAAGACATTTTTAGGATGATTTTCAGCGAATGTACTTGACTTCAATCATTCCAAATCTTTTTTATAATTACAAAGCCATTTTAAGTTCCTTTGAAACAGATTCTAAAGCTTTTCTGCAGCTGCAATGAAAATATATGTGAGATTTTTACAAACACTTATTCCGGCCCTGCTTGACTGCGATGATGATCTGTAGGTAGAATGCGGGGTGGGGAGGGAGGGGGTCCTTCCAGAACCCACCTTACTCTCAAACACTTCACCTTTCTTGCTACGAGGGTGTGAAGCACTCACCCATTGTGAAGGCCAGGTGGGGCCACAAGATGATCACAGGGCTGGAGCGCCTTCCCTGCGAGGACAGGTTGAGAGAGCTGGGGCTCTTCAGCCTGGAGAACAGAAGGCTGTGGGGTGACCTTACAGCCGCCCTGCAGTACCTGAAGGGGGCCTACAGGAAAGCTAGGGAGGGACTTTTTATAAGGGCAGGTAGCAACAGGACAAAGGAAAATGGTTTGAAACTGGAAGAGGGTCGATTTAGACTAGATAATAGGAAGAAATTCTTTACTGTGAGGGTAGAACAGTGAAGAACAGTGTCAATTTACTGTGAGACTGGAACAGGTTGCCCAGTGAGGCTGTGGATGGCCCCTCCCTGGGAGCACTTCAGGCCAGGCTGGATGGGGCTGTGAGCAACCTGGGCTGGAGGGAGGTGTCCCTGCCTATAGCAGGGAGTTGGAACCAGGTGATCTTAAAGGCTCCTTCCTACCCAAACCATTCTACAATTCTGCTATGTTGTATGAGGAACAAGATCAGACCTGTGATACTGTTTGCTGCCCAGCTTTACGTGATGCTGACAGTAAGCAGCTATTCTTTGGCTACAAAACAGCACTGGCAAAGCACAGATTCTTTCCATGCTGGATGTAACCTACTGCAGGTTTTTCTAAGGTTTGCTTAGAGGCAGCCGTGTTAAAGCACAACACGTGCAGGGCTT
>PPHD01020616.1:0-13578 GCA_002909625.1 Bambusicola thoracicus | reverse complement strand
AGAAACTAGATAAGGAGAATGGAATTATTTTCTTCCAAGAAATAGCATTAAGCTAAAGGAGTTTTAGCAGTACTTGGCAAAAATGACTACCGATTCTTCTTTCAGTTCAGTACGGTCTGTTGAACTAAACAATGAAACTGGGTTTGTATGCATTGTTCCTTCATTTGATTACACTGTTCAAGCAACTGCAATCACAACAAGATTAACTAGTCCCTGGGATAAGACAGTGAGCTCAGCCAGAGGCAGCTGGTAAAATTTCAAATCTGTTTCACAAACAACTGTTTTCAAGTCTGAAGTATTTTATATGGATAGAGGGAGTAGCTTGTTTTGCATGAAATAAGCAAGCAAATTCTGATTTCTTTAAATATGTATTCATTATCTATTTTAAAATCGAAAGCATTGACAAGGGACAGTGCCTTTACTTACCTACTATTATATCACACGACAAAACTACAATGCCTTGTCTTTTTTTCTGCAGCAAGATATCTAGTATATACTTGATATTTTATAGGGAATATCTTTATTTAGTGAAATGAGAGCATGAACTAAGAGAGGATTTCTGATACAGTACAGCAGAGTCCAAGTCCTTTGAAAGCCTTCTTGCACATTTCTTTTTGTTTTGTGTTATGTATCTTCCTCTGCATTTATCTCTTTATTTTCTTTATCATCTGCGGTGAAAAATATACAAAAATTTTCTGAATCTATAGAAAAGTATTTTTCACCTATGGGCTCAACGAAGAGTCAACAACGGTCCATGTTTCTCATACTTCTCTCCCTTAGTTCTACTTTAGAAGTAGTATTTGTTATAATATCAATATTTTACCTCTTAATCCACTTCCTATCACTTGACCAGAGCAATTCTCAGTGCGTGGAAAGTTCCTTGATAACACATCTTTCATTTTTATGATTAATTATATTATCTAGTAGATAGTGATTAATTGCTAAGATCTCTAGGAAATGCAATTTTAAGCAATGATATTAAAATATATATATGTAATAAAACAGACTGGGATAATAGTCAAGGATCACCTACACATTGCTCTCATGGATTCCCCAGTGGAGACATTATTAAGACCCCTGATTAGAGGAGGACACAGACGTAGTCTGGTCCGCAAGGTGCTGCTGGATATTGTTTGAAGCGGTAGTTAGGAGCAACAGAACTGGCCACACCAATTCAAGCAACACACAGTGCTCCTGTGATTTTCCCAGCAGTAGCTGAATGGCTGCAAATGAGCACAGTTCAGAGCTGTCACTAGGCTGAGAGGAATGTGATCACCTGCTGAGCAGTCACTAGTTCTGTGCAGAGCCAGCTGTGCCAATAACTGCTTGAAAATTAAATTGTAGAGCAATGGAGCCTAGGTAGTCCTGTGATATCCATTTGAGGCAATACACTTCTTCAAATATATCTTTGTTTTTTATAAATACAGTGATTGAGAAACTGGATTTGCTGAAGAATGGTGGTGCTGGGTTTCTTTTGTTTACTGTAAATGAATGAAATGTGACTAACCAACCTCACCTGAGACCCACACCCTTTGGTCCTCAGCCCAGGAGCTCTCCTTAAACTCAGGTTTAGTTCTTTGTGATCTTTGGGCTTTGTTGCATTAGTGCTGATCTCTACATCAGTCACGGTCTTCCTGGCTGATCTACAGGGTGACTTTTTATCTTGATTTTGGGCTTATTCTGTCATCTTGCATCTGCTGGGTACTTACTGACTGGTGTCTGACTGTGCTTGGTCCCACTGGATTTGACCTGAGCTGTAGATTGATTTCCTGGCTTGACCTTGGGCCTGCATCATCACTGCAAGTTGCTGGATAATCTGGAGGCTTGATTAAATCAGCTTGCTGTTATTAAGCCTGCCTTGCTCAGGTAATAGGAGGCTAGTGCTTCTAGCCTTGTTACTGTACTTGGCTTCTTGTAAAGGAGCAGCTAGTCCTTATTGCATGTTGGCAAAATGAAGCTCAGCAGCTGTAGAATAACTTGTACAGCTTTCAGGCATCTGCAATTATTGTATTTCAACTTAACCTAAGATCTTGACGCTGCTGTTAACAAGGCCTCACGGCTCACTGAAATCCTTGTGCTTGTCTTTTTAATTGCCGTTCAAGCTATTCTTAGCATTCATCAGTAATGCGATGTGTTTTCACACTGCATCCTAGAAGTGTGGCCCTTCCCTTGCTGTACCGAGGTGGCTATTCCCCGCCTGTCCTGGGGGCTGCTATGCGCGAACACACGGCTGTGCAATAAGTCAACTTAAAGAAGTGAAAATGAAATGCGGGAGAAGTAAGTGTAGAAAGCCAATGGTAGCTGAGCATGAGGGGTGATATGGGCTTATCTAAACAAAACAGGGTAGAGCTGTCAAATTTCTGGTAGCTTTGCCCCTGTTTTTGTCACAAGATGGCTTTTGTTGCTCTTCTGCTGTTTCTGAAAGCAATTGCACAGTAATTGCTACAGTGAAGACTTTAGTGCTTGAGGCAGCCCCTGCTGTCAAATTCTAGTGATAAAATAGCAACAGGACAATACATCAATTACTATATGCAAGTATTTTGACTTTGTCTTATTTTAAATGTGAGAAGGCAGAGTTTTGTTATGAATTGCAACGGTCCAAGCTGCAACTCAAATGTGATAACTCCTGTAGTGTCAGTCAGGTCCTACTACGTTTTATGAAGGAGGACTGCCAGGCCAGATTCTGTTCTTATAAAGCGGGCAACTGAGGAAATGAAGGCTCTAACATTCCTTTCTCTCCAGTGCAGCATTTTTCATCATGGAATGACAGCTGTGAAAGACTGAAGAACTCATCAGATTTGCATTCCAACTAAAATGGCAGGAAGGCAAAAGTAGCATTTTCATTCTGAAGCTCTGAAATGGGATGTGAGGTGGGTAAGATTTGTACAAGGGTAGTCAGGAAGTCAGTCCTTTGCAGAAACACAGGCTGTCTGATTCCCAGCCATCTTTAGAAGACCTGTCTGTATCCTTGCTTGCACTGGAGAGGGCATACACTTGGAAAGAAAACAAATTAATTCTGCCTCGTGGCTATTACCAAAGAGGATGCTGCATGTGTAGTAGAACCTGTATTTGTGGATATGAATTACTAGCTTTCGTACTTATGGTGGTCATTTCATTTCGTGTGTGTGCTGTGAGTTAGCTGAACATCACGTTGCATTGAACTGCATTGATGAGTTGTGTTGGCAAACTCCATATAGTGGAGTGGGATCAGTGGTGCCAATACAGCCATTCTCAGTCAAGCCAAATTTGCATTCCTCATAATGTGCTGCTGCTGCCTCTGCAGGATTTGGTCTTTTCTATTTTTATACCATTTTCAAAGTTTGTAGTTAATATTAACTGACAGAGCCAGCTGAGAATCTTGGGATTTCCTAGTATGGATAATTAAGGAAAATACTATTTCATGTTCAGACAGATGCCTTGTGGTAAATTGCACTATGTGAATATCATTTCCTTCATTGCTAGTTCTTATTCCTGCTGATTACTAAATCTGTCTTACACTATGAGGTGCTAGAGGTGTAGCAGGCTTTCTAAAAAATAGATGTTAAGCACTTTGCTCCTTTCTTTATACATTTGTTTGTTTGTTTTGAAATCTGACCTTTATGGGCCAGTTGCCCTAATCCTTTTTGTACCTAGAATATGTGGGAACTTGCATTGTGAGCATTATTAGTGGAGCTTGGAGAAGGGCTTAAGAGGCTAGGGAGGACTTCCATTCATCAAGAACTCTTCCAGTTCACTTCAGTTATCACCAAATCGGTGTATGGTTCCATATTAGGTTAGAATCTAGCTTCCTGTTTCTCTCAAAGGAGAGATTGCTATCAGAAAACCTCAGGAATGGACTGCTCAGCAAGTCGGCTGCCAGGAGCTGAGCAAGGCAGGTGGGAAGCTGGCCTCACCAGCTCACCAAGAGTTATAGTGCCACCATATCTGTGTAGTAAGAGCAGAGCAGGGGTGGTGATAGTAGCTGTAGTAGTCTGCAGCGATGAGGCACGGATGGTGATAAGCAAGGAACATCACTACAGTCAGACACAGGCTTACCTGTAGCACAGCTCAGCTCAGGATTAGAGGCTGCACTTAAAACTTGTTTAACCATGCTTAAGTACAAGGGCCTGATCTTAAAGTAGAGGAAACCCTGGTGTGATTTCTCACTGCTCTTACATATAGCCTGACCAAGTGTTATGGCTGCACCACATCTGGGATGGCCTGAGGCAGCGGCAGTGGGGTGGCTGAGCCTGCTGGTGCGCTCACGTAGCAGCTGTAAACTCTTATTTCCCAGACAGGAGATGTTGGGTTACATGGTTCTGCAATCTGATGTGGAACAGTGTCAGCTTCCTTATTACAACTGAATCCACAGATAGACTCTACTGTAAAACAAGTACACTGAGTTGCAGTTCAGTTGTTTAATGGAGAGTGATGTCAGGTGCAGAACACAGTGTTAGACCTGTGTGGGCCATAGATGAAGTGCTGGTGGTGGGTGCAGAGGGTGATGTCTGTAAAATCTTTGCTCCTGTAGGGATACAGGAGCCCTGCTCGTGCTGTAAATAATTGCAAATAGAGCTCGAGATATGTAACTTATCCAGGGTTGAAGCTGTTACAGAAGCAATGCCGTTGCATCAGAAGTACCCAAAAGTAAAAGGCATGAAACTAAATGGTGTAAAAGTACTGACTTGGTCTTCCATACCTCGTTTTCCCAACAAGCTTTATCTTCCTCCTCTGCAATCTAGACATGATTTGTGTCTGTATCTGATGCTGCTTGTATCTTTGTCAAGCAGTAAAACCAGCATGAAATTGATGTGATCTTCTTTCATTGCTGCCCAAAAGGGGCTGAATAGCAGCCCTGGAACAGAGCAGGCTTGTTGACTTTGTTATGCAGCTGCATGACAAATCTGTCTCTCAGCCTGCAGCTTCAAGAAGACAGCACAGCATCTGTTCACATAAACGGTAGCTGGTTGGTTGGTTTTGGTTCAGTTTGTTTGTAAAAGTAAACTATTGAGTTTAAATGGAAACATAGAATTAGGTAACTTAGGCTTCCCCCGCTTGCCAAGAAAAGCTTCCCAGTTATCCTTCACAAGGAAGTGAACGGATAATCCTCAACTTAAATATTTTTGCTACGTGTGTAGAGAGATTAACATCTAATTTACAAGAAGATTAAATCCTGGTATAATAATTGTAACATGTGAATCCATGGTTAATCAAGGTGCAGGTACAAAGTCTCTTCAGAAGATGCTACTGCATAAAATCTATATTCCTCTCTTTCTGTAAGAATTTGTCACCGTGATGGCTCCCTGTGAGTTCATCTGTCACTGTGCACTTCAGCAAAGTTAACCCTGGGCTTGCAAGCACAGTGCCAGGAATAACACCCGGGCATCTGATTTCCACTACCTCACACAAAGTCCTGCTCTGACATCTGAGGCATTTATGTATGCAAGTTGGAGAACACAGAATTAACAGTTCTCTCTGCTCTCTCCAGTAACCTAGAAAATATTCTTGCTGTGCAAACTTGCATCATCTATATTCTGAAAGTTAAGAGTAATTTTCAAATTAAAGGGTGGTTCTCAAAGATATGTGTGTTCCCTATCAGGGATGCCTGTGCTGGCACCTTCAGGAGCTGTGCTGTGCCCTGCTGGGCAGGAGTGCTTGTTGCTGTGCTTCCTCACCCTCCCATAGTGCATTTTTGTTATCGTGGCAGAGTTTGTGCTGGAGACCAGGAGGCTTTACCAAGTGAGTGGTTTGGACTGAAAGCTTCAGTTCCTTGAAAGATTTGTAATATGAATTGAAAAATCTATTTGGGGCATCTGGTTTTGTTTGGTGACACCTCAAAGTGCCTTAACGTTGGAAGAGCCAAAACTGAGGTAACTCTACTTGCCAGAGGCAGTAAGGACAAAGTTTCATAATGAAATGTGGACAGAAATGTTTATTCTCTACTCTATCCAAGTGGTGTTTATTGCCACTCAGGGGGCAACGCAGTAGTTCAAAAACCTCACGTATGGCATTTACCTTTCAAACTCAGAACAAAACCTTCAATCACAAATTTTCTTAAATGTACTTATGCCAGTACACTGCATTAGTTTGTACAGTGGGGCCTAAATGGTAGCTGGACAGACTAGAAGGACTGCGTCCACTTACTGCATTGAGCCTGCGCGTTCCAGTCAGTAGCTGCTGTGTCTCCAAATGCACATCATGCATAATGCATTCATTTTCTGAAGCAGCCCAGTAACAAATGTACAAAGCCTTGCATCGGGGGTTGGAGTTGCAGGGTTAGCATGAAAGATTGCACGGGAGGATTTTCTTTTCCTAAAGAAAGTATCTCAAGTATCTGAAATTTGTCACCTTGGCTACATTGCCTGATCAGAAAGATGTGTAGAAATGTGACAACTCTATTTCCACCATGAAGAGAGCTATTCATTCCAGTTTATGTTAAGAGACCACTGGAAATACCTTTTTTAATCATGATTATAAATCCTGGCAATGGGAAAGGCAAGCAAATCTTTCTTGTCTTACTACTGAAATATTTCAGGAGCTTTCTGAAATTCAGTGACACAAAATCTCACCAACAGAATAAGAAAAGTGAGTTTTGTATCACCAGAAAAAAAAAATAAGCAAGCACAAAGTACTTACCAGGAACCAGAAAAGTGACTCCCAACTGTCTCTGAGTGAATGTATTGGTGTTCCACCTTTTACGAGTGGTGGCAGAATTGATGATTGATGCTTAGAAGTATCTGTTATGCCTACAAGACTAACAGAGGAACTGTTAGCAGTGAAAACAGTCTCATTTGGTTGTGCTATTGTTCAAGAAATTCTAACTGTTGGAATCCATACGAAAACACACGACTGAGAGCAAGTGAAGAGGTATTAATTACTTTCTGACAATAGTTAGGTTAATGAAACAAGTAAAGAAATAGTTGAACACGTCACAGCGTACTCTAAGCCAAAAATCCACTGGTCTACTTTAATGTCCTGCTGTCAATAATAAAACGTTTGATAATATCCTTAGTACTGCAATTACAAGAAGTTAACAACCAGGTGGAGTCCAAATCCTGTTTTGAAAAACAAGTACAATTTTCCTTTAGCAACTACACTGAATTGTAATGTGATTCTCAGCCGGAGCTACCGGCATGAATGTGTTGTGAGTGGGCTGCGAGAAGTAATGCATTTCCAAGGAACGTTTGGTAACCTCTTCATTTACCAGTAGATGTCACTGGAGTCCAGCGGAGAGCTATTACAGGTTTAAAGCATCTACTCAGTTTAATTTTTATTTCATAGACATTCGCTATTTGTACATATTGCCTTACATGCAATAAAAATGAAGAGCAATGATCAATGCCCTTCCAGATATGGGATTTTATCCCCCCTCTCAGCTGCTGGTAACTGTTGAAGGATACTTCAATGGCTTTGGAAGCGGTTCTGATACGATTATTCTTTTCTTTCCCTTCTGTGCAGCACGCCTGGATCTGGTCCAAACAGATAACGACCAAAGTGATTATTCAGTGCAAAGGGGACAGCAGCAAGCAGTGCCTGTATGATTACTCAGCCTTTGCTGAATATTCCATCAGCAGGGGGGAAGACAATGGAAAATCAAGCCAAAAGACTCGGATTTCCACTTTCTTTGGCAGTTGCATTGAAAATTACAAGGCCTGGGAATTGAGTGGGACAGGAAGGACCAGCACAGTCTTTCACTCACTGAGCATCTCTCTGCAAGCCTTAGATAAAGCATTTGGGGACGAAGCTCCACTTCTGTTGTCTCTAGGTACCTGCCTCTGGAAATAAGCCGTGTGCTCATACCGATGTTCTTTTTTTCCTCCAGTCTTAAAGCTAAATTATTTCCAAAGAATACAAACAGAAGATAACCTCAGAGGTAAGCTGTAATCACCTGTCTCTAGTTTTATGCACTAGTATTTTATTACTGGAATATTTTTCTGAAGGTTTGGATCTTGCATCCTGTAACCTGTATTAGGTGATGTGGAGCATGGTGCTGATCAAAACCGCTTAGGATTGCACTGAAGAAGACCATGAAATATTCTTATTTGAATGAGCTGTAGTCCTTTTCTGCTATGCCTGTGTAGTCCTGGTTGTATGGGGTTCTTGTGCAACAGGCTGGAGGTATTACAGCTCACTTTCAGTCTGCACTGTAACTGAAATAAAGTAGAAAGTAACTCGTTCAGGGCTGTGCTCCAGCAGGAAAAAGCAGTAGCCACTGTTTTTGTTACCTCCTATCTCTTCAGGAGGAACTCTTCATGCAATTATTTTTAAATTTTCCTTTTCTCAGATTAATTTGCTAGATAATACATTACTTCTGGCATGAGATTCAGGGTTGTGTTCGTTTGGGCCTCCTTAGTCCTGCAAGTTTACAGTTGTTGGTGACTTTGTTTTTTCAGCTGTAGTTCGTTTTGTTTGACCATGCATACTGGTCTGGGTGTAGCAGCTTCCTTGTTTGAGCTGATATTGTTATAGTTTGTTACAGCAGTGCTTAGCTACTGGTTGAGTTCTGTTCTTTCTAAAGAGTAGAAAAAAAAAGTACTTGGAAAATAAAAGGAAAAATAAAAATCTTATTAACGTAAAAAGGAATTGAGTGAATACAGCATTTGTGTTTAAAGAACTGCACAGAAACATTAAAAAAAAAAAAAACCCTGAGTACAACAGGATGTAATGTAGAAGTGTAGGTCAGGTATATGCAGGTGAAAGAAGCAAAATAAGCAACAGGAAGGACTGGAACTGGACAGGAAGGACTGGAACTGGACATTCAGTCCTATCAAACTCTTCATAAAAAAGGAGATGTAGAACTCCAACTGCTTGTTGCATTCCCATGCTTCTCTCTCCCCAACAAGTGCTATTCTAGTACATTTTGATAGTGTTCAATAAGGGCTATCATGAAAACAGAAAAATTCATCAACAGTGAGAACTGAGTTCTTAAAAGAAGAATTCTAAGAGAATTTCCAGGAGGAATTGAAGGTGGTCCTCCTACAAGGCTGCAACAGAGTTCAGGCATTTGAGACGGTCATCCTCTCAAATTTCATGAAAAGTAAACAGTGTAAAGTTTACTTGAGCAAAAACCTAAGTCTTCCTTGTCTCCTCTGAACTTAGGCTGCATCATCCCTGTAAGTGAGGTGGTTTCATGTTCTGTTTTGTTTTCCCCCTGGCACATCGCAAAGTCGTCTTAGGAAAAGGCAGAGCTTGCTGATACGCTGCACAGCAGAATAAAGCAAGCCCTCCCAGTTACACCACGGTGAAAGCTCCTGTATGCATTTCCCACCTGTACTTCACCATGCTTTTTTTCCAGCAGACTTGCAGGCTTATCACCCAGGGAAAAATGTTGTGCAGTACAAACACTGAGAATTTAGCCGCAGGTGAATGACTGCTGTTGGTTCATCGTGTAAAACTTGTATTTCCAGAGGCTTTTACATTGCAGAGATGATGCTCCCTCTCATGTGATTGCAACAAATGGGTGTGCAGACTGGAGAGAAGGTGGAGTAGCACAACTTTTGGTTGGGTTTTTTTTCTGCTAGCTCCCTGGGTT
The DNA here is from genome assembly GCA_002909625.1 of Bambusicola thoracicus. Taxonomy (NCBI): domain Eukaryota; kingdom Metazoa; phylum Chordata; class Aves; order Galliformes; family Phasianidae; genus Bambusicola; species Bambusicola thoracicus. Next base: position 4,067 of record PPHD01020616.1, on the reverse strand, counting down.
TGATTCAATGACATCAGGATTGAGGGAACCCTTCCTACCCCCCCAAAACAAGCCCCTTGCATGCCCATAAGCTTCTCTTCCTTCTGTTCAGTGGTTCTTCTTTTAACCTTTCAGTGATGAGGCTTAATGCCCTTGACTTGGCTATTTCATAGGATGAGAAAGCTACAACCTGATACAAATACAGGAAAACATGATCCACAACGATACCAAGATCTCCTCATTGAAAACCTTTTGGTCCTTCTTCTCAGGGATCAGTGTCAGAAAAGTAATGTGCTACCCACTTGGGAATGCCTTGCTGAGAAAAGCTTTTTATTATCAGAAATCACACTTAGTGCACTGTGCTGCAAGCCTCCCTGCTTGTCCTGCTTTGTGGTCTGCCCTGATCCAAGCACTGTGGCTCTCAGCACAGCTGCTTTCATCAACTCCCATGCAGCCACGTCTGGTGTTGCTGTACTTCCTCCAGCACACATTAGTAGTGATACTAATGTATAAATAACTATTTTCAGAGCTGTTTCGGGGAGGTTGACTAAAGCATGGTAATTAGTTACTTAATGTGTCTCTACACCTATTTGCATAGCAAATATGAAGGGGGAAATTCTAGCCCCAGTGAAGTGAAACGGCAAAGCCCTGAGTGCTCTCACCCTGGTGCGCCGGGCGATGCTTGAAGGACAGGAACAGGAGGAGACTGACATTTCTGAAAGAAAAAGCAAAACACACCGAAACGTTTAATGTTTTAAGTGGCACTAATTGAGACATGAAAGTGCTGCAGCAGCTGTGAGTGCAGTGAGAGCAGCAGGACATCCTCTTCTCTCCAGTCCCTTCCTACCTGGAGAAAAGGCATGGAAGGAACAGCCATAGAAAGCTGGAGATAATGTGGCAGGCAAATAGTGGCTAGGTGAGGCAGAAAGGGGAGAAAAGAAGGTGGAGAAGGAGATGATGCTGCTTGGGCTGAAGTGCCACTGACTTACAGTTCTGGAGGAAAAGGTCTGGACACTGGTAAAATGGGAGAGCCTGCCTGTGAGTTCGTGTGTGCTTGTTGGGCAGTGCCTAGCAGGGAAGTGGGACAGTGGGTTATTGAATTCATTCTCCTTTGGTGGGAGCAGGAGTGTAGCCAGGACGTATTTATGGTGTTGCCTCCATTTTCTTACGGATGAAAAACTACACTGAAACAGTTTAACATGTTTTAATGGGTGCTAAAAGATTGAGTTCTGTGAAAGGCTCTGTACTGAGCTACAGCTTATTTTGAACAGTCTGGTTTGTATCTCCACAAAGAGATCTGGGTGAGCTGCAGGGTGTATTATCCAAACTAATTGTTCTGTCCTTCCTAAATATTCTTCTTCCTGTTTCACTTTTCTCTCCCTTATCCCCAGCTTTGAAGCGTTTCATCTATATCTTTCAGTGCTTTCTGGCTTCGCTATCAATAGCAAAGGTGCTAGTTTCTTTTGAAGGGGAGAATTATGGAATGAATTAGAAAAGCCCACTCTGGCTTTCCAGAAGAAGTTAAGACAGAAAAGCTGAAGATGGCTGCATACCTCCCACTGCTTTCCTCATGGAGGCGAGTGCCAAATTGAAGCGTCTTGTCTGGTTTGCTTCCTGTGAAGGCTTCTGTGTTGTTTTTTGTTTGTTTGATTTATATTATTATTTTTTTTTTGTGAAGGGAGATGGCAACAAAAGGAATAAGATGCCTGTTGAATTCCACCCTTTACGAGAACTAAACTTACCTGCTGCTGAAAGTGGATGGGACTTGGTTATCTGCTCTGTCTTGTTGCTTGCATACTTGAGGTAAGCCAGATAAAATGGAAATGGCCAAGTTTAACTTTAATTAACATTTAATTAATGGTAATTGCCAAATTATTCAGTTGCCTGGTGTAAAATGTTCAAATGTACCTAAAATAAAGTAGGTGAAGAAAAACTGGCCATCGTTTCAGCTGCTTTTGAACTTGGCAATGTTTGCTTCCCACGATCACTTAAACAAAAGATTTTCTGAGACTTACTGGCTTTGCTGAGACCAAAGACAGTCAGCACATAAAATAGGTCAGCATCCCCTGTCAGTCACGAGGAATTCCACCACGACCAGGAATCTGCAGTATTGTAGATTGCAGACTTGTATGGAGATTTTACGAAGAGTAGAAATACTGTTGGAAACACAAAGCTAGCCTGGGGACTCCTGGGTATCGGGGAGCTTTCAAGCTAATTGCACCCAGTTCCTGTCACTAAGTGAATGCCAAATGACCTGAAATACTGTTTAAATGATGTAAGTAGCTCAGGCTTTCAGTTAGGAACTTATTTATTGACAGCTTTTTACGTGACTTTATATCCAAATAGTTTCTTGGTTTCACTTCCTCGCTCTGGCCATGTTGTTCAGTTTTTCTGGTCTCAGGATAAGTTTTTTAATGCTGTAAATAACTCCACAGAGACCAAAAGTATTTTGAGCTCTCGCAGTACTATTTTTTTCCTCTTTGTCTAACAGATCAATTAGTCACCAAATAAGACTTTAAGCTCATGCACTGGATAGCTAAACCAGTTTGAATTGTGTGCGCTATTTTACTCTTGGCGATTAAACGAGCTAATTAATAGCTCTGATATAAGAATACTCAGAGGACAAAGAAAAATCTTTTTATATTCAAATTATGTATTTTAAAATGTTTAACCTATTTTCAATTGCTTTCCAATCACTGAGTCAGGTGTTGAGGGTATAAATACACTTGTAAGCTACCTCTGCAATACAGCAGCCACTTCTGTCCTATGTCAAATCAACTTGAATTTCTCCTCACGAGGCCCGGTTCATTTTATCTGCACTCTCTCTAGCACCAACTGTGTAGTTCCTTAAAGAGCACATTTGGCATATTTGTTGTTTGGATGTTAGACACAGAAGCCAGTAACATGGCAATAGGTGCCAAGTAGAGGCCAAAAACCTGCTTATCATTCTTTTTAACGTTCCTGTAAATAATCTTGATTCTCCATACTGTCAGCCATTAATTTGCATTGGATAAAGGTTAAGAAAAAGTGAGGTTTCTGTACTAGAAAAGAGACGACCGTAACCTCTTCTGTCTGATGAAAGCAGCTTCTTACTTTCATTCCTACTTATTGTATTCACATTGCATTTGGCTCATGTGCTTTAAAGCCTTTTCTCAGATGAGAGACGTAGCCAGTGGGACAGCTGTGTTGTGGAACCATCTTAGGTTCCAGAGTTATGGCGTGGTAGTGGTGGTAGGTTCTCGTTTCTTTACTTTTGGAGGATTATCTTCTTCACAGACTGTATCACTACTGTCAGTCTCGGGGGTGCGCGTCAGTGTCCTGGGTGGCTGTAGGCCTCATACTGAGCAGTGCTGATGGCACTGCAGTGCCCCAAAGCTGTGGTTTCACCCAGTGGCTGTTCTGTGGGACCTCTACAGAGCACTTCCTCTCTGGAGTGATGTTGGGCCTTGTGTAGCCATTGTGAGTACCAGTAAGGAGCAGCAGCTCCCTAGCACTGAAGCAGCCTGTGCTTCTTGTAAAGAAGCACTTTTAATGGTGCACTTTTAATGGAGTTGCCAGAGGGCTGTGTCAGAACTTGCTGCCCTTCCCATCACCACAAAGCCCGGGCCTAGAGCGGCCCGCGGCTCTCTGCGGCCTCGCCACCGCCCCGCTTCCCTCAGCTGAGCCGCGGTGGAATGGGGGCCCCGAGCGGGGCCGGCGCGCCGCCCTTTGCGTCGGGCCTGCCGAGGCCCGCAGTGATCGCGCGCTCCCTTCCTGCCTCACAAACTACAGCTCCCGGCGGGCGCCGGGCGGGGCGGGGCCGGTGGGGCGCGCGCGTGCGCGGCGGCGGCGCGGTCGGTTGAGCGAGGCGGGGTGCGATTGGCTGCGGGCGGCGGCCGGGCGTGGGACGCGCAGTGACGGAAGGAGCGGGGCAAATGGCGGAGAGATGGTCCCGGGCCCCGTCCCGAGAGCGGCGATAATTCCGGCGCGGAGGAAGCGGCGCCGGAGGAGACGGCGCCGGGGGCCGTAACGCCCGCGCCGCCGCGGAGAGCCGTGCGGGAGCCGCGGAGGAAGCCCGGTCGGGCGGCGCCTTTGCTCGGGCAGCGCCT
>PPHD01020615.1:2463-13578 GCA_002909625.1 Bambusicola thoracicus | reverse complement strand
AAAAAGAAGCTGTCATCCTGTCAGATGCTAAGTCAAGCATCTAGAAGAGAAATGTCTTGGAGTACCTGCTCTTCCTCTCTATATGCAGAATTTACATCATAAATCATTACTAACTGCTTGCCACTAGAGGTCATATGTTTGATGATGGGAAAAAAAAAAAAAAAAAAAAAAAGCTGATCAAATTTCACTCATTTTTGTTCCAACAAGGAACCAGGAAAAACTGCACTAAAAAGACTGCTCACCTCCAGAATATTTCATTTTCTGAAAATAAGAAATATTTTCTTCTTCTAAGTTCATCTGTTCATTAAATGCCAACAGTTGATAACAGTCCATGGAACTCACTATGAAGAAATTAATGACTGATAAAATACTTTGTCATATTATCACTGAATGTGCTTATAGGTCACATAACATCAAGTTTGCAGAAAACGAACAAGGTCTGACACAAAGGAAAAAATTACGGCATCAAGATACAATCAGAAGATGCCTTGAGTTTTCACACTGAGGTGCATTCATTAGGCCATATAACAATGGGAATAAATGTAGAAATTAATTTTAGGACACCACTTTTACCCCTTTACTATCACTAATCGTGTTTAACAAAACATTCTATTAACACATTAGGTGTATTGGTGGATACATTTAAATGTATAGCACTACAAGATAAGTTGGATAGTCTTCCCAAGGATAAAACGTCACAGAAGGGAGAACAGAAGAGTTTCCCCTTTGATATATATTCAAAACAGGAAAAACAAAACAAAACAAAACAAAAAGTGCTTTGGGCACATAGTATTGACAGAACTAGACGCAGGGCAAAGAGCTACATTACTTTAATTAGCATGGATACCAGGCACTAAAGCTGTGAGAATTCCAAGATTAATGTTGGGTTGGAGGAAGCACGTTACTGTCCCGAGGCATGATGTAATTTAGACTTACCTTGAGTTAAGAGTTAGGTCAGAGCTGAAGAGTGCACACTCAGTAAGGTTGCAGGTGACACCAAGTTGGGAGGAAGCGTTGAACTACATGGGGGTAGGAAGGCCTTACAGAGGAATATGGACAGGCTGGATTGCTGTGCTGGGGCCTGGGATGAAGTTCAAGAAGACCAAGTGCTTGATCCTGCACTTTGGCCACAGCAACCCCAGGCAATGTCACAGGCTTAGGGCAGAGTGGATAGAAGACTGTTTAGAGGAAATGGACTTAGGGGTATTGGTCAATGCTCTGCTGAACATGAGCCAGCAGTGTGCACAGGTGGCAAAGGAGGCTGAAGGTATCCTGGCTTGTATCAGAAATAGTGTTGCCAGGAGGAGCAGGGAGGTGATCTCTGTACTCAGCTCTGGTGAGGCTGCACCTCAATTACAGTGTTTAGTTTTGGGCCCCTTGCTGCAAGAAGGACACTGAGGCACTGGAGCATATTCAGGGAAGGGCAACAAAGCTGGTGAGGGGTTTGGAGCACAAGTGTTATGACGAGCGACTAAGAGAGCTGGGCTTGTTCAGCCTGGAGAAGAGAAGGCTCAAGGATGACCTTATCACTCTCTACAACTACCTGAAGGGAGGTTGTGGTGATATGGAAGTTGGCCTCTTTTCCCATGTAACTAGCAATAGGACAAGAAGGAATGGCCTCAAGTTGTGCCAGGAGAGATTCAGGTTGGACATTAGGAAATACTTCTTTGCCGAGAGAGTGGTCAGATGCTGGAATGGGCTGCCCAGGGAGGTGGTGGAGTCACCATCCCTGGAGGTGTTCAAGAAACATTCAGATGTTGTACTGAGAGACATAGTTTAGTGGGAAATACTGGTGACAGGCGGATGGTTGCACTGGATGATCTTGACGGTCTTTTCCAACCTTAGTGATTCTATGATTCCCACGTAATGAATACTATTTTTTGTCATACCTACCACCACTAACTGCATTTTCATCAACAATGAACAAGAGCCTGCACGCTGCACTCATAATAATCTGCACCACTGGAAGTGATCACTGTTGCTATTGCCACTGCTGAAACACACCACCCACTGCCTCACTGGGCTTACATCCACTGTTTGGTCTCAAACGTTCTGCAAGTATTGACGAATATCAGTGGGTGGCATTTTTTCCACATTCGGTGACATCTTTTGCTTCATCCACACTTCCATGTCAGACACCATTTTGTCAGAACCCTTTGCTGCTGTCCATCACACTGCAACAAAATGTAATGCAGTATTGGTGGGAAACCGCTGTGCTATCAACATCTGCCTCTGATGTTATGGGCCAAAGTAGTAAAATAGGAGGCATTACTTTTGGAGCCCTCATACTTTATTGAAGAAGGGTAGCGCTGTTTTTAACCATTTTGAGAAAATTCCATCCTACAGCAAATAACCAAAAATGATTTGCCGCCATAGTAGCTCATCACCATTATTACTGTAAGATTATCCAGAGTGGGGAAAGATTGTATTTTGATTGTCATTCTAACAGAGTTGAAGTTATAGAGGAATATGGCATCTGAAACACTCCATGAATACTAAAAAGCGGCCTGGAAAATGTGTTGTAGGAATCTTGTATAATCTATGTTGCATGTTATTTTATTGTTGGCAAAGTCAGTTGAAGTATTGTACTGGTAGAACGTGTCATTTTTCTGGGAGAGAAGCTTTTTACAAGGAGATAGTGGGTTTGCATACCACTGGAACTTTAAATGAGAGGGGAATATCACACAGCACATTCAGCTTCATACTTCTTTTACAGATGTGTCTTTCATTCCTATCCCTTGCCCCCAAATTATTCACAAGGAAGAAACTATGGCTTTATTATCTTTTTTTCTTTGCACGTTCATAGATCTTATCTAGCATTCCTATGTCCTATTTTCATGTCTGATCAACAACCTGAGATACCATGAGACCATGCAGCAGGAGAACTCCAAGGACTTTTGAGACTACAGAAGCTATAATAGATCAAATACTAGGCTGTAAAGTTGGAAGAAGGTGGCAGATTGCACTTGTTCAACAAATACAGAAAATTTATTCTACATAGCAAAGTTATTCTTTAATATACTTGTTTGCCTCTCTGCAGTGTATTCCAGTGTGATTTTTATGACAATATTTGGAATTGACCATAATTTTCCTTTCTTCTAGACTGTGGTTTCCCATTCCCACTTCCCAGGAACTTCAGATCAGAAAAAGACCTTATAGATAAGTAATTGTCATGTTCTTATTCTAGTCAAAATTTGATCAGGCTCCATCTAAAAAGTTTCATAATCCACTTAATCCATTAGAAGTTCACTCCAAAACTTTGCAGACTAAAAGCCTTTTAACTTCCAAGAAAAAAACGGTATATCATCATCAGAGATGAAGTGTTATGGACTGACCACTGTCCCCATTCCCCATTCCCTGTAAACTGTACAATTACATTTGCGTTTTGAAGAGCAACCTCCATCTAGTTCAGCAGATCACTCATCTTACAGCCTTCTACTATTTTTAACTCTGCACTCGAGATATCTTCCTGTAAAACTGCTGTGGATTGACATTTTCAGGTGGGTTATGTATGTGCTCTTGAACATCAGGAATTTAAACTTATTTCACAGTTTTGAATTGTGTCTCATATTAGAGCAGTTTATAACATTTATTTGGATTTACTTCATTTATCTGCAAGCGGCTTGTTGAGGAGTAACAGTATCACTCAGGCAATATAACCAATGCTTCATACTTTATTGCTTTTTCTCTGCCTCTCTATCGCTGTGGTTTTCTATTAAAATCTGTATTTTACCAGCATGGCATAAACCCTCCTGAGAGTTCATTCATTTAATTCTCTCGATCAGTCAGTCTACACCTACACCAGATAGCACAGTACTATCCCTCCTATATTTTCTTTAAAATGTGTTCTTGACTTCAGCTGTTCACATTATTTTCCTCAGTCAGCTCCACTTCTCTTTTTCCCTTCCCTTCTGTCACTTTCCTGTGATGCTAAAACCAAAGCCATCAGCTGAATGGGTGTGTGTGGTGGGGGGGTTGTTGTTGGGACACAGTATGTGAGGTAACAAAAACCCTGAGCAGATTGAGGGGATATATTGTCGCATTAGTAGTATAATTATTTAGCAGTTTACTGGATTGCTCTTACTACTTCAGCACTCCAGTGAAGATCAGGATACTATTTCAAGTGACACATCTTTCACTGTAATTAAAAAAAAAAAATCAATGAAATGCAAACCAACGTGGTGGGTTTAATTTATTTATTGATTTATTTATTTATTTTCAGAGGGCCATCTCCACGTAAGCTCATAATGAATGCCTGAAAACGTGTGCTTCCCTCGGACAAGCTGTGACACCAGAGGAAAGAAGGGCAGTTGGGAATTCAGGAGGGTTAACCCTATCCTAGGGCTTTAGCTGCACCACCCTAGCCCTAGGGTGGTGCAGCTAAAGCCACTGCTGACATCTCCAGTTTCAGCCACATGTCACTTGTCTCTAAACTGCACTGCACTCTTGAAGGATTCTGCAGGACAAACCTGTACAGCCCTCAGTTACCGCCGGTGGTGGCAGCTAATTGATCCCTGGACTCCTTCCAGGCTGCTCTTGTACAGATCGGTGAATTAATTCCCGCTGTAGGCACAGACCAGCACTGTCTGGTGCACCTGACAGAGCCCCACGGCTGTGCCTGCAGCACTACCGCTGGTTCTGAGACTGGTGGCTCCCGCAGCTGGAAACTCTACCGTACATCGGGGGAATAATATTGTCTAAAGATGACATTTGCCAACAGCAGGTCTTTTTGTAAATGGGTTTCCACATCCAGGATGTGTGCTAACGCTCTTACCTAATGCTGGAAAGTACCGTATCTGGAAAAACATAGTTTCCACTTTTCCCAAATGTGTTAGAGAACGCTTTGCAGAGCTCGGTGCCGGTGAAGCGCGCTCACGAGAGCTTTCTCCGGGTCACCGCCTGTTACTTCCATTCCCCCCAGCCCGCATGTGGAGCTTTGCCCTGCCTCAGGCCGCACGGCTTGGAGAGAGAGGAACCGAAACCGAGCCCAGCCCAAGCCGCGCCCCGGGCTCACGGCCCGGAACAGCCCTCAGCCCTGAGCGCGGCGTTACGGTGCGCCCCGTCCTCCAGGGAGAGCGCGGCGGGCAGCGGACGGAGCCCCCGCGGGAGGGGACGCGGCCGCCTCCCCGCGTGCTGCGGCTGGCAGCGGCCGCTGGGTAGATCCCGGCCGGAAGGCGGTAACGGCCGACGCGGGGCTCTGGGGGGCGGCAGTGAGCGCGGGGCACAGCACGGCGCCGGGCAGGGCAGGGCAGGGCAGGGCAGAGCGCGGCCCCCCGCCTCGGGAGGAGGGGAAGGCGCCGCTACCTGCCCCCGGCGGGGCGGGCCGGGCCGCCCTCATGCTATTTAGGGGAGCGTTGCGGCCCGGGGCGGAGGGTAGAGGTGCGATGAAGGGCGACGGCGGCATCGAGAACCAGGTGTTTGAACCCCCTACCCCTGCCGTCGGCGGTCGGCGCCGTGCGAGCCCCGCCGGGGTAGGTGCCGCTGCCGAGGCCCCGCCGTTGGAGGAGGCCGAGGAGGGGCCCTGCGGCTGGGGCCGTTGCACCCCTAAGGTTCTGCAGCTCTGCAACACCCCGGCGGGCTACCTGGCTGCCTACAGCCTGCTGGCCATCTTCCAAGGTAACCCGTCCCGCCGAGCCTCCTGCTGCCCGCAGGTGCTGGACTTCCCCGGATCGGCGGGGAACCGGCCTGGGGCCGGAGGCCGGGAGTGGCGGTGCATCAGCTCCCCGAGGTGCCGGGGTCCGATCGTGATGCTGTGCGGTGGGGAAGAGAACGCCCCAGGGCTGGATGGGGATGCTGATAGTACAGTATTACTCATCATACCTGACTCTGTTCTTTTTATTCTTTCCTGTGTGTCTTCCCAGACGTTCACAGGGAAGTAATGTTCTTAACAGGCTGAAACTTAACAAATTGTGTATATACATTGATAAATAAAACTGGAGTGCAGTACCTGTGTACTTTGTTACTTGCCTGCCAATTAATAAAATCCCTTGGCATGGCTGTGTGGGAACTTGGTGATTGGGATGGCTTTCTGTGGAAACAGAAAACAGCTGTGGAACAGTTTTGTTCTGTGCATCCAAGTCAGTCTGCTACCCAACCAGCAAACTGGCTTTTGGGGAAGGTGAAGCTTAGCTTGCTTTTAATTTGTTATTTAGCTTCAGGTGTTCTTGTCCATCCTTTTTGTATTTGGTAACAAGACTTGTTGGGACTTCAGTGAGCCTTAGGCTTAGTAAGTTGGAATGATAACTGAGGGGAAAGGGTAGTGTTGGCATACCAAATCTGTCAACCCGAGGCTAGGAAAGCTGTGATCCTTATCTGTCCAATAGAACCACTGGATTCCTATACTACAGAACCCTTGAACTTTATTGGAATAGCTGGAAAAGAAGGCTGTGTCTCCTGGGGAAAAAAAATAGAAAAAAAACAAACCAAAAAGCCATAAGCAAGTGCCTTAAAACTCATCTGTGTTGTACGTGATGTGTGCAGACCCTTTGACGAGACATCAAGTAGGCAGTACTAAAGGCAAACTGGACATGACTGTGAGTTTTCCTGTGTGGAGCCAAGTGGAAGTAACCAGGATGGTCTTGAGAGAGATGAGCTGGAGACTCTCAAAACTTAGAGAGCTGCCTGTTGATCATATATATTGCTTGGACGACTCTCAAGTGTCTCTCAGGGATTTCTCAGATTTTGATTTCAGCCTGTTCTGAATCTGGTCTTTCCTTAGCATGTGTGTTTTGGGTTAGAAAAGAAGCATCTAGAGAATTTGGGGCAGAAGCAGCTTTTCTTTGCCTATGTTTGAATGGCTGCACTATGGTTGGTAGGGCCAGGAGGTGGTTATAGTTACAGTTGTCTCTCCATAGCTCAAATTTGTTTTCTTGAACAGTAAAGAGAGAGGGAGGGGTGGAAGGGTTTATTACAGAATGGACTGCAGTAGTAACTGAATAGTCAAAGACTTCAGAAGAATAGGGGTAGGAAACTAAAAATGTTCTGAAATTGTCACCGGAAAGTCTCAGATTATGCTGTACTAAAGAGCATCTTGACTACTTCCAGCACTTCAATTTGTTTAAACAATGTTTCTTAAAATTTAGCTAGTGCTGAGTGCTTGCTTGGCTGAATGACAAATTCAGTATTGCTTGAATTTTCTCTCTTACTGGTAATAGGGTTGGTCATAATGTGTGTGTCTTAAGAATCTCTTAAGATGCTGTGTGGTGTTCCTTAAGGCATATATCTTAGCCTTATTATCTAACTAGAGACACGGTAGACCTCAGAGGGATGCTTGTCTAATCTAGCCTAGATTTTGGGGCTTAATGTAAGCAAGCTCTAAACTTTCTTTGAAAGCTGATGTAGGTTTAGTAACTATAGGATCTGCGGTATGCTTGAAGATGTGTTATCTGGACTTTTCTGCAAAAAAAGGAAATTGGTCACTGGGGATTCATACTGTCACTTCTTTTCAGAAGTGGAGAATGAGAATTAGCTGGCAAGAAATTCAGTGTAATAAGTGACACTTTACAGAAATGTTCTGGTGCTGCAGTTGAAGGATATAGATAACTTCAAAATCCTACTTAGATTGTGTTGCTAAAGTACTGTTTTGCTTTGTATCTGAAGTATTTCATTTATCCTCCAAATTATAGAAGTAATCACTGAGGATGATGAAACATACCTACAAGGTTTTCTAGTGCTGATGTACCTCTAGTTTATTTCCTAGTGTGCTAAAGAATAGTGAAGTAATCTTTAACGCTCATCCACTTACAGACGGAGTGAACACAGTAGGTAGTTTCTGGCAGTGTTTGCGTAACCAAAGACATGTATTTTTAGGTTACTTTCTCCTAGTAGCAGCTGATTTCCTGTATTTCAGCTTCTTGGAAGATTTGAGGTGAAACTCAGCTCTTAATTTCTGGCTGTTTTTTTTTTTTTTTTTTTTTGAAGTACAGGTAAAACCTGTATTTCCAGTATAGAAAACTCTTCTTTGCATAGAACATGCTTACATGACTAATAACTGATTTCTGTATGGCACTTGAATTGCATAAATATGACTGCATCTTGTAATACAGCAACTGGAATTGCTGCAGTTCATATTTGCAGTTGCAGACAAGGTAAACATTATCTCACTTTTTTGAACACAAGATAGTTTGTTTATTCCTGATGTCAGGAGTGTTTCTTTTCAATGAATCATCCGAGCTAGTCTTTGAGACTGCTCCAGGTTGATCTGGCTGAACACCCCAGATAGCACTAGTGCTTTATACCCTCATTAGTTTTGTCACTGGAAAGACCTTTTATTTTAATTTGATATTTGCTAGCTATCGCCTTAAATATGCAATATGTAGAACAGCTGTCAAGTACTTTTTGGTAAATGGATAAAGAAAAAATGCACTTCTTTCTTTTTTTTGTTGGAGCAAATGAAATTCAATTATGACTAACTTGGATTTTGTGGATCAGTTCACACTTTACTTAAGCTTCTAACTTATGTGGGAAAACTAGTAAAGTTTTGGATGAGATTAGTTAAAACATAATTTCTGTGTTAGTATTTAAGTCTTGAGATGTCCTTGTTTTTCAGATAAAGCTGAGATAAGTTAGGTACCTTCTATTCTGAAGGGGCTTTAGTGGTTAATCATTAGATACTGGCATTGGAGAAGTTAAGCTGCCATTCATCACATCTGCACTTTTACAGATGAATCTAATTATCCAATAAAATTGGAATGTAGTTTTTTTTAATTGTTATAAATTAAAGATAACTGGTAAACTACAAGCAACAGACAGTGTCTTCTAATTCAGTGATCACTTGTGGAGTGCTCACCTCCTTCACATGAATGTTTTAAAGCTGTAGCAGTGTTCACAGTGCTCTGCAAATAGGAGAACTTGTTTGTTCATTCCTTCATGCTACTATTGTTTGGTCACTGCTCCTCCAGAGAGAAAGAATAAAGCTGGCAAAGAATTAAATAATGACATTGAGGCACACCTGCTGTTCATCTTGTATGAATTTAAGCATGGTCGCTGGAGTGAGAGGTGAAATTATTATCCTCAATGAAGTGACAATAGTAAGGTAATCAAGATTGTGCCAAAAGGTAAAGTAATGGTGGAGACTCTACTGATTTAAAAAAACAAAAACAAAAAAACCCAGCTGGTTAATCAGTGTTTTTTTAATACGTTGTAGACTCCAAGAAGTTCTGCTGAAATTCAGCTTTGTGTAGTTGCATCTCTGGATAGTTTAGTGCTTGTTGAAAACTATCTTAAATCCTCTGCTGTCCACAGCCCTTAGTTCTCCAGTGCTGTTCCAGGAATGGAAGGAGAGAATCATGTTTGAATTCTTAGAAACAGGAGGGATAACTGTAGGGCTTGTGCTGTAAAAGGTGCTCACAATCTTTTGATCTCATTTGCAACTGTGATTTGAAGACCTCCTAACACTTTCCTACAATATGTGTTTTATTACAGGCATGGTTTAGACTAATGTGTAGTTAGTTGAAAATATTATGAAGCATAGTTGCTCATCTGACTAGTAACAGAATATTATTTTAGGACTGTTGAAGTAAATATATGGGCATTTAACTACTTCCGCATATGGAAGCACAATGTGTGGCAGAATAGGAAATTCAGGCTAGTACCTGTAACCAGCCTGCACTGGAAACCACAGCTAACATAGCTTATGCTTTTGGCCAGGGCTTTTTTCTTTTTTTAATTTCAGTTTTGCTACTGCCTAAGGATAGCAGCTTTTGCGAAGCCTTTGTTTTTCCACATCATCTCGTGCTTCTGCACGAGAGAAAAGGATTCAGAGGGCAAATGTTTTTGTCGATTAAAAGTAAATTGCTTCAGTTGCTCTGAAACAGTTGCGATGTCTTTAAACCTTTTTATTTTTAACATTATAGGTAAAGATGTCTGTTCAAAAGCCTTGTATCTTCCTTTCTTTTGATGATTGGGAGTAAATAATATTTATTTGTCATACATATTTGAAAGATGTGTCTAGTATTAAATAACTTGGTTCAGTCTTAATTTGTATTCTCATGCAAATCACAAACTTGACTGATTTTTTTTTATTTTTTCTTTCTGAAACTGAAATACATTTTGTTTGAAGTCTGCACTTCAAACTGAATCTGGAACCTCAATAACACCAGCAGACCATGGGGTATGGTATTTTGCTGTATTGAGTACCCGAATGTTAAATCTCTCCCCACAGGAGAGAAGAAAACTGAGTAGATTCTGTGCAGTTTGACTGGCTTAAGTTGGCAACCTGTGAATCCACTATATGCTTGGATTTAAAAGTTAATAAATACCTTAAAATGTGGCTTTGTAAATATATTAATTGCTAGTCTTCCACTAGATGCTGGTAAGTTTGTCACTGCAACCCAATCAAATTAAATACTTTTTATTAATTACATCTTTGTTGTTGTTTTCTTGTAGGCATTGTGGTAAATGGCCTAATTAACATCAGTATATCAACAATTGAGAAGCGCTATGAGTTGAACAGCTCCCTTACTGGCTTGATATCTGCAAGCTATGACATTGCTTTTTGTGTATTGTCACTGTTTGTATCTTTCTTTGGAGAAAGAGGGCACAAACCACGATGGCTGGCTTTCTCAGCTTTTATGCTAGGATTGGGCTCGCTTGTATTTTCATTACCACACTTCAGTAGTGGAAAATATCACTATGGAGCTAAACTGGAAGGTAAGCTTATTCTTACGTTCTGAAAATGTAGCTTTGTTTTTCATTATTTGTAGCAGCTTGGTGCAACTCTTAATTTGGGCCAGCCTAGTCAATCTTCGTTGAAGTTGTAAAAATTGAGTAACATCTCCTAGCAGTGAAAGTAAATCTGTGAGTTCAAGAGCTGTTTCTGTACAATGAACTTTCAGAACAGATCTGAGGTTTAGTAAAATGCTTTCTTATTTGTATTGATGAGTGCAATCAAAATTCACTTAGAGAAAAAAATGATCTGGTATTTATTCATCAGTAAGAATGCAGGTTAGGTCAGTGATGTGGAATACACGTCAAAGAAAAGCTGTGAGACTTGCTGTCTGTTGAAAGGCCACTACACATTGCAATTCTGCTAGATTCTAAACTATTACCTGCTGTAAAGGTATGTTGAATAATTCATTGAGGAGTTTCACTAGGTTTGCCCAAAATGTCGATTAA
>PPHD01020613.1:0-13579 GCA_002909625.1 Bambusicola thoracicus | reverse complement strand
AATGCCAAGTACAGGGGCAGGATGACTTCCCTAGTCCTGCTCACCACACCATTCCTGATACAAGCCAGGATGCCATTGGCCTTCTTGGCCACCTGGGCACACTGCTGGCTCATGTCAGTCCCAACCATTTGTATCAAGGAGATCGGTAATGAGAGGAGAACCTGATGGTCCTGTGCACGGGGAAGGAAGTTCAGTAAATAGGATAAATATCTCTTTGCAGATGGCTACAGTATATTATATTATGTATATACAATGTATAACAATATATTGACAATATATAAAAGTCCTTTTCAGGAGAAGCCTAACTAACATTAACTAAATCTGCCAGTAGCAATTATGTAAGTTACATAGGTGACTGGAGGTGTGCTAGTATATGTTTTAAAACAGCAAGCTGTAGTGAAAGGAGATTCCATTGATCATTTTATTCAGCTCCAACTGGCATTGCTTTGCTTGTGCTAGCAAATAGGAGTAGAAATCATGATACTTTTACTTGATGTAAGTAGTCCATAAGGAAAGATATATTATTTCTATTTTGTTATCAGAACAAACAAGGGTTCCGCAGGCGAAGGTTAACTGTTGAAACTGCAAGACTTTGATTTAAAGGATGCTCTCCTGCCCTCTGGTGTTAAAGTCATTCCCAATTGCTGTGCAATTTTTGTCTCCAGTCACCTGATTGACTGTGTGTGTGAGAGAGAATTTCTGCTGTCTTTGGAAAAGCTGAAAACTTACAAACTGATCTTTAGTCTAAGTGGAGAATGACATGGGGAGATGAAGAGGTGTTTTGAGCTTTCAGTAGTTGTCTGCAGCATTAAGACACTTCCCTTTCTCATAACCATCATTGCGTTCTCTCTCTCACCTGATCTTGCAAGAAGGATGACATTTGTAGCTTATTTTCCACAGCAGGCTGAATAAATGTGTGAAGATACCTATTAGGAAATGATTTAAAAAAAACAAACACATTTGATAGCATTCAGTTTCCTAATGATCCAAATTGCTATGTTAAGTGTCAAAGTAAAATACATAGTAGAATAGGTCTGTCTTTAAAAAATCTGTATGGAAATAAAAGAATGAACTTTGGTGTTTCTATCCAAGAATAACTGTGAGTGTGTTATTTATCCATATTGACTAAGCTTGCCTTTGGAACATAGAGGGAAGCTGGGGAACCTGATTGATGGCACCATCAGCAATGAGCAAACTTGCAGAGAGCTTCTGAGGGAAGAATAATTGCTGGTTTGCAGGGACTGAGTAGGCTTTCAACATATCGGTAATCTCGTATCCTTTACAAATGGAGATTAATAAGATTAGGAATTGCATATTTTTAATGCATGGAATAGCAAAATGTATATTCAAGTTTAGCTCAGTGAACTCAAGCTGAGCTGTCGAAGGCAACACAAATTCAAGCATTTGTGCGGGTGAAGCATCTCTTCCTCCATTTGCTCTGGAGTCCGTACCGACTGCAGTGCTGCACCCTTTACAAGTTCAGGCTCTTAATTAGCCACTTCTTCTGCTTTGTTTTTATTTGTTCATTCTTTCTTTATTTGTGGTTTGCTAATGGAAGTCCTCATTAAGTTCAAGTCAAACCAGATACTTTACATGACATTATGGCTACACAATGGCTTAATCTGGATTTGCAATGGCAATTGTAGTGTTTGGAGAACTGTACCTATTGTCTTTGTTTCATAGAATCATCATAGAATCACAGAATGGTTTCAGTTGGAAGGGACACTTAAGATCACCTAGTTCCACCCCCCTGCAATGGGCAGGGACAGCTCCCTCTAGACCAGGTTGCTCACAGCCCCATCCAGCCTGGCTTTGAATGCTTCCAGGGAGGTGACATCCACAACCTCACACTGTGCAGCCTGTTTCAGTGTCTCACCACCAACACAGTAAAGAATTTCCTTCTAATATCTGATCTAAATCTACCCTCTTCCACTTTAAAGCCATTTCCCTTCGTTCTGTTGCTACGTGCCCTTATAAAACGTCCCTTTCCAGCTTTCCTGTAGGCCTGGTTATTCTCATAGATAACAAAAATGTTGTAGAGCTGATGATCTTCTCAAGCCTCATTTTGCTATGTAAGTATGTTTATGTATGCAGCCATTATGCCTAGGATCTGGAGTTTCTCTTCCACTTACTTTCCAGATTCCTCTCCCCTTGCTTTGTACTCTCCGGCTCCATACTTTAGATACAGATCAGCCTCTTCCTTTTTGGTCTTCCTAAATGGTTCCCATCAGAAAGAGCTGACACGTTGCACTATATAAGTGATGTAAAAATATTACTGGTAAGATCACGTATTAGTCACGTTTGTGGCAATAGGCCTGGCTGGGGAAAAAAAAAAAAAAAAGAGAAGAATTATACAGTGACTCTTTGTTCGAATAAAATGTCATCAACAAATCTGTCATCTAGATCCCATTTAGATATCCTTATTATGTGCCAATAGAAGACGTTGCTGGTGTGTTGTTTTGTTGTTATTTTCCTTTCTGATCTGCTGTAGAGTAATCCTCCATCAGAAAGCGAAGGTGCTGCCGAACAACACTAGGGGTCACTGTTAAACGCCATTTATTGAGCCTTGGGGCGATCTACAAACGGAACTCGCGTTCCTCACATCGATATATTGAGGATTTCAAGAGCTGGATGTATTTTGCTTCACCTGAAGGAAAATAAGGAAACAGAAAGCAAGGCTGAGCTTTGGAAGGAAGACAGAGTCTCTCTTCTGATTTGTGAGCGGTCTTTACGAGGGCATAACTTCTGTTTGCCATCTTTCATGCTTGTTTGACGCCGCCTCCAGTGGTTGTACAAATAATTCTTGTCCTCTTGTGGTGAGCAAACAGAGAAAGACCCTGTCTCGTGCTGGGTACATGGAACCAAACGGGACCTGAAGTGCCACAGGGTGACATCAGCCAGCGGGGGCTGAGGAGGTCTCGCAGCAGCGGTACCTTCAGCTCCTGTTCAGCATGGCCAAGCAGGCAGAGCCCCCCTCCCTGGGCATTTCATTTTCTAACAGCGATGGATGAATTCTTCACAAGCGTTGTAGGTTTGGCAATAATCACCTCTATTTTTTAGGCTAACAAGAAACGGGAGTTGCATCAGCCCCAAGTGTTTGTCCTGAGTACCATGGGAAATTAGAAAGCTTTCTGTAGCCTTTATTATTTTCATCTTGTGCAGTGTGGGAAGCTGCAGGCACTGGCTTGCACTGCGAGGGCACACCTCTTTGGGTCGTATGTCTTTCCTCAGCAATATCACCCTGTGCGATCAAGATGTACTCAGAGGAGGGCTGCAACCCCAGAAAGTGTCTCTGCCAGCGTGGGTCCTTTTTGCCTGTGTACTGAGTGGGGAGACCTGGTGGGAGTCACGGACAGTGCTGCACTGGGGTGTAACCCCCCCTCTTCTGCTCCAGATGGATGAAGGAGCAGCTCTGTATATAAGCTGGTGTCGGAAGCTTCAAGAGTTCCTGGCATTTTGCAACTGCTGAATAGCTGACAACCTTTTGTGATTTTAGAGATCTTTAAACTGAAATGAGCAGGGAAATAGTGGAGCCCTGCCCCGCAGGCCCTGCAATATGTGGTTGCTTCATGAGGAAAGCCAAAGCTGTGGCATGCTGCTTATGGCAAGGCTTTACCGTGATGCCTCTATTTTGACTTGCTGGTCATTGTTGTGAGGCCTCACAGTTAGTATTATCCCTCTGTCAGCTTGGATGTATTAGATTTAAAAGCTATGCCCAATCAATGCAAATGTTTTCGGGAATGTTTTAGGCATCAGCAGGTAGAACTGCAGTGGTTTGGTCATTAGACAGGAAATGAGAGACAATTGTTGCTCCAAGCATTTCCACAGATGTCTATGGGGAAAAACCTGGTTTTGATGGACTGCTTATAAAATCCTTAACTCACCCATTCTTGAAATTTTACATGGCAAACCTGTGATTAAATTATCTTCAGACAGGAGACAATACTGTTGGGAGAAATAAATATGACAAGTAGGAAGGAAAACACAGCGAGCTCCACATAGGCAGGAAGGAGATGGAAGAGTTGCTCAGGGACCTTTCGGAGGCAACAGAGGTATGTGTAATGAGTGCAGTCCTAGAAATGCTGCTAGTCTGGAATCCCTTAGCAGTTTAATTCACTGCAGTGTGTGAAGCTGAGGATATTTTTTCGCTGCTTTTAGAAAGCAGAGGAATGACATTATTGGTAGTTATGATTACTGGCTGCCTTCACTGTAGGAGCAATTCAAGTTGTTTTATCCAATTCTGTCTGTGAGCTGGTAAAGAAAATGCCAGCATACTTTGCTGCTCATATTGATCACAAAATGTAAAACAGGTGGCTTTTTACCTGGGCTAAGAGTAAGTTCCATGCTTTATTCTTTCAAAGAAAGACTCGTGAGCCTTATGTTAACGTGCACCTGAAAACTGCTTCAATTCATTTCTGCCAGTGGTGTTTCTCAAAGTATCATGGCTGCCAGTGCTTGCAAGGACAGGTGTGAGTGAGTATGGGTACCTGCCTATGGTTTGGGCTGCACTGTGCTACAGTTAGGTACATTTTACAAAGGTAACCAATAATTCCTTGAAGAATCTGCCTTCTTAAAACACATCTCACCAAAATTATATGGCAGCAACTGGAATGCTGTTTGTCGAGTTCAGACTTCATATCTCATTTGTTCCTATTTGGTTCATTAGTAGATTCTGCACTCGCCTCGGGCAATAGCAACATGTTTCTTCGTGATGAAATGTGATCGGTTATTTGGATGTTGGTAGTAAGAATATAAGCAGCATTTCAGTTGATTTGGAATGAGTCTTAAGAGTTGCTTCTTTTCTAACTACGGACTTGGTTGTTTTAGCCTCTAGAGTAATGCACTCCTTTGGAAGCACAGTGCAGCAGCCTTGTGTGCTCCTGTTGTGTGCTTTATGATCTCTGCTAAGTGACTCACTTTCAGCATGTGTTCTCCTGCCCAACGGTTCTGGCAAAGCCCTCACCTGTTAACTTGATTGGACTTCACTCAGCTGATCTTGTGGTGCGTACAGATCTTCATTTCTGTCTGGACCTTGCTTAAAACCTGCTTGGAGATCTTGCAGATCCAGTAGGGTACATCTGGAGGCAGGGCTTGTGAATCTGAGGAGGGACCTGCAGAGAGGTTACAGGTTCTGTCTCTCATAACCAGCTTTCTCTTGAAATCACCAGATTTCATTTTTTTTTTCCAGCTGATGCAGTGATTGTTTTGTGCTTGCAAATAGCCAGAAGGGAATTCCTCTGGAGGAGGAAAACTCCTGTTGCCATAGAGCCAGATTCTGCATGATGCTCTGTCATTTTCACTCCTCTTGCATAGAAACAGATGATAGGAAAGGACTGAGGCTTGAGGTATCTCAGGGTCACTTGTGTATGTGTGGCCATGCTAGGTTAACCACAACAGCAGTGGGGTGGGAGGTAGAAAGAAGAGAATTGGCAGGCCTTTTTGAACACAAAACCACGCACAAGGGGCAGCTTTCTCCAACTTTTTGTTCCAGTCTCTACAACCTAAGCAGCCCTATGCAGTCTTCTGAATGAGCTCATTCTGATATTTTGGCTTCTCGTTCTCGTGAACTCAGCTAAGCTGAATTGTTCAGTCTTGCAAAAACTGTGGATTCGAAAACCACTTCCTAGAGCTTCACACATTTGCCACAATCAAATTAACAGGGTCATTCTGTACAAGTGAGTCACAAGTAGCGGGCATTTCACCTCCCTGGGACACAAGTTCCTCATCTGGAATCGGGAAGGAATGTATTTCTGTTGTGTAAAGAGAAAACTGGCATTTCCTTTTCTATTTATGAGATTTGCTCAATATGTGTTACAGGAGACGCATGGCGTTCAGCAACGATCTCAGTCACCTCTGTAGACAATATGGCTGTGTTTAGTAACTTCCCAATCCCTCTAAGGACATTAAAATGTGTTTCCAGAATTGCAAGCTGCTCATTGCATTCTTTGCAAATAAATTTATTTCTCCATTTGCATAAGTGAGCCAAGTTATATTTCAAGTTAAACAGAATGCTTCTTTGGGAAGACAAGGAGCTGTGTTTTAAAGTTTAGTAAATTGAAGTAATCGAGAAAAATCCAAAGCTTTTTACTGCTTATCGTATTTATGTTGAGCAGACAGCGCATGTTTTAAGGGAAGAAGTTTTATCTTAGAGATGTAATGCAAAACGTGCCTGGGAGCAGTGAAGTGGCTGAAGCCTCCTCCCAGCCACAAAGGTCGAAGAATAAAGCCAAAAGGTGAGACATGACACGCTCAGAGGTGCCGACTCCCCATAAGCTCTTGTCAGGTCAACTGAAATGCAGTACTTCTCCCCCTAATTGTTAGTCACACCTGTCCCCGTATGTTTGCTTGAGTTTATTTTGTGCAGCTGCTGCGGGCCCATGCCAGATGGCAACCGAGCTCCTGGAGTGTGCAGAAAAGAAGGGAAGGAACTGTGAAGGCCCCAGGTTCCCCGCAACTGCCTCTTCCCCTCCAAGGCCCTGATCCTGCAGTCAAAGAGAGTTCTCTACTGGAAGAGAGAGTAAAGTCAACTTTGCCTGCTTTAACCTAATATAATTCCCTGCCCTTCAATTTTCGTGGCTTCAGCTTCTTGTGGTTAAGAGTGTGGTCAGATAAGCAATGTTTTGAAAATAGAAGCAAACATTATTTTGAATTTGATTCTCTAATTAAGATGCAGAACCATATTTAGGCAGCCGACAAAAGCTAGTTTGATGTTGTTTTGCTTTCAGTCTGTCAGCACGGGGGTGCTTTGAAACAGTGTATTTTGTTTGAGCACCCGATTTTAATCTTCCAGATTGCTTTTTTCTTGAACTTCCATATGGTTTGGTATGTCAGCCAACTATATTGTGGTGAGAGTGTTCGCTGCACGGGATATGCAGACCCGACGCATCTAATTCTAATGTTGGAGGTAACAGCATGCAAAGTAAAACTTCTTAGAAAACCCAATTGCAAGCAGGATTTTTTTTAAGGGTATGTATATATATTTGCAAACTCAGCTGGAGAAGATGTTTATCATTCTGAGAAATGATGAACATAAAGTCATGTTTACAATGTAATAATTAGCTGCATCGGGATAATATGTTATACAGTGGAAAACATGCGCAGGTGTGCACCTGTACCACCTTTGGTCCTTTGCTTAGAAAGGTCAGGGGATGAAAGTGTTGTGCCCTGTCAGGCAGCCTGCACCATTTTACAGCTGTTACGGGCTGCACTCAGCACAGAGGAAATGGGCTCTTGCCTACAGCTCACAAAATCAAAGTCTGAAATGAGTTGCATAAAGCATTCAGCTCGGATCTCTGAAGTACTTACATCGGTCTTGGTTCACGTCTAGGCCAGCTCTATTCACCAGCACCCTTATGTGAAGATTTACAAACCTTTGCAGGTTTTCGTTACTAGCATTATAATATGATCTGCGTTTTATACTTTTTGTGGCTGATGTCTTCAAGGGTTTGCAAATACTTGTTTTTATTCCTCACAGTTGAGGTGAAGCTCGCTTTGGCTGATGTTCCAACATAATCAGAAGGACAGGGAGCTGACTTCAGGTATATCTGCACTAACAATGAATATGAACCAGTTACATGGTCTGGACTGCTTCTGTCTGCCAGCGTGTGCATCTTCTCATGTTGTTACATTAATCTTGCTTTGTGTAGCCTAAGATGTAGCTGTGGAAATGAAATACTTCAGCTATTGGCTGCTAATGTCTTCCAGATGTGCAATATAGGTTGTAAGAGTACTGCAGAACACCATTAGAGGTCTGAGCTGTATCTTATACCAGTTAACTAACTCAGGTTAAAACAGCAGTGAAGATGAACTAATATGAACACAATTTCACACAAGAAGCTTGCTTTCAAGACTGTATGAACATGCTTAGCAAAACGGAGATCAAACCGTTGCAGAAGACATAAGCTAGCAAAGCTGCAGAGACTCTGCCTAGTGGGTAACCAGTATTTCCTGAGGGTTATACCCTCTTTGCTTGCCTTTCACAGTGGGTTTTCACAGGTGTGTCCCAGCTACAGCTGCGTGCAGTTTGCTGTGTACGTGTCCCCAGCAGCTGGCCCCAAATTCTGTTCCCTTTGTCCCCGGGAATGGAGCTATGGGTGGTGAAGACCCAGTTTTTTGCACTGTTAGCTTCTTGTATGTGTTCTGGTTTGTGCTAAGTCTCGTGGTGAGGAGTCTAGAAGCGAAACGAAGCTTGTGCTGTGCAGCCAGCCAGCATTGCTGTGCATGAGAACCCTGGCAGAGATGGAGACGTGAAAGTAAAGTAATTATCAGTAACATGCTGTTCAGCAAATCCCAGTTTCTGTTTCTGACACAACGGCGGGATCAAATCAAAGGCCACAGCCCCCACAACAAAGAGCTGGCAGCGCACAAAGGATGCAGCGAGCAGCGCCATGAAGGACAGCTCTAGGGAGGGGGAGGTGGGGGTCAGGAGCAATCGTCTGTCTCCTCATAATGGCACCAATTTTCAGTGCAGCTATGCCAGCTGAGCTCCAGAAAGGCACCGGGGAATCCGGCTCAATGGGCTTTAATTTGTGCATATGTGTATGGATTATATATGACAGGCACAATTCCAAATGCTTCCCAAATCATGCCTCTGTGCTTAAACCCTAATGCACAGATAATGCGGTTATGTGATAATCAAAGCAATCTTTGTCATATGGAAAACTGAAACTCTTGGGGGCAGAGTTTAATCAATGTATTATTGAAACGAAAATTCCAGCCTTGCTGCAGTGCTTATATTACTAGGTGCCATATTTAATTCATGAAGAAAACTGAGTTTAAAATTGAAATGCAACTCCAAATTTGCTGGTTGATGCAGAATGAAAGATGAATTTGATGCAGGTTGTGGGCACCGCTGAAACAGATAAGAAAGAACAACAATCTTTCTCATCTTTCTTATCTATTTTGCTATTCTTTTTAATCAGATTCTTAAAGGGCTCAAAAGTGACAAGAAAACACTACAGAAAAGTAGCTGTGATTTACTGCACAGGTTCCATCTCTTTTTACTGAAGAAGGTCAAGAAGGGTTTTCTTCCTTTGCCAACACATGTAAATCTCAAACTTCTGTATCTTGAAGAAAAATGTCAACATTCTTGATATATAGATACGTTTTATTAAAAATGATTACTACTTTGTAATATTCCTCCTTTCTCAGACAGGTGAATTGCCAGGAGATACAGGTACTGTAATACACTGCTTCTACATACATGTCTAGCAGCGGCAACCCTGCCTCTTGAGCTTCTGTGTTCTCCTACAGATTCGGCACGATTTGTTTTAATTGAACAATAAAGAATCTGCTGATTCAAAAGAAAACACCACAGTGAAACAAATCTGAGTTATATTTGGCTAGTAAGGAAACGGAGGATGATGCCGGATGTGGAGGTGACCAGGACGTTCCGTCCCAGCTTTCCTTCCTCATTTAACTTTTCTTTGGCTGCTGTGGGTAGAATGATGCGCGAGGGCTGAAACAACAGTAGGCATAGAGGTCTTGTCATTGCCTGTGCCTCTGACACAGTAGCAGAGTAGCCACAGCTCCTCCATCTTCCTTCCTGTAGGCTTCTTCCTTCCCAGCCTGGCGCCATTCTTTCTCCCTATGTCTGTTCTTTGCCCAGAATTCTGCTTCTGCCCTGCACTACGGGGCTGAGGCTGAAATCAGCCACTGTCACCACATGCTCTGCAAGAGCAGCTTCCTCTGCTTTTGGGAAAGAAAATACTGCAGTGGGAATAAAAGCAGTATGGTTTTATAGACAACACGTGCAAAGTCCCAGTAGAAGTTGGCTCATAATTTGGAGAGCTGTAACAGTGCTCCAGGATGACAAATTACGTAGTGTCTTCCTGTAGCCCAATGAGCTCTAGTGCTTCCCCACATTGTGGTTCATATGTTTGCTCAGACTCTAGATTTTCATCTGCAGAAAAGCAGAAGAATAATTGGACCTCTTGTTGGCAAGGAAGTGGTGTCCATGGATGGTATTTTGAGCATCAAACTCTCACTGACTTGTGAATGTGGGCCTTGAACTCCGTGGATGTCTGCCTACAGATTTAAGGAAACACGCCTGAACTTGCAGAATGAAGTGGCTGGGGACGGCTGAATTGGCTTCACAGTTAGGAGTAGAGTTTGAATTCTTATAGCAGAACTCCTTGCTTGGAGCCGGCTTGTTCTGAAATGTAAACTGACCTTTGGGAAGCAGGTGTGAATGGGGAGTCGGGAGTCAGGTGCGTGTGTGACCATCAGATTAGTATGACAGCCTTTACGCTGGAGTTCCTCTTATCAGTGATAGAGATAACATTTCCATCCTTTATGGTAGGCTTCATGAAGGGATAAGCATGTTTTAATGCTGAAGGGCTAAATCAACAGCATAAACTGCAGGTCTTAAGAAATTGCCATGCTGTTCTCAGTCCTGGCAAGAAAGCTCTGGCTGTTGCTGCATGACTCTGCTGCTTTCTTTACATTACCTTTTTGCAGCTGAAGTTTTTAAATACATCCAAGTTCAACTGTGTTAGTGCAGGTACGCGTGCAGGTACTGTGTCCCTGCTAAACAAACTGCCACATTTAAAACATGGGGTAATTAAGCTGACTTCAGTGAGGTTGGCCATGAGAGTCAAACATCTGCGTTGGGAAGGAAGAAAGATCCTTATTGTTACAGTTTTATTACTACAGTGGTGATGTTTCCTTCCTTCTCTTTCCAATGCTGGGATGCTGGGGCATCAAGTGAAAACCCTTCCAAAGAAGACTTCTTAGCTTCATAAGAGCAAACAGGAAAACACGAACACTACCTGTTCTATACCTACAAAGCCATTGACCAGATGAACAATTTGGTTTTCAGTGGCACAAGTTTTAATACAATAGTATAATCACAACAGTTCATTATTTTTCCTTAAATCCAGAGCGTGGAAATCCAGGTGAATGGTTTCCAGAAATCATGAGAACTGTGTTTAAAACACAAGCAGATGGGTAGAAACGAATAGTTCAGGAATATTTAAGTAATATCCTGTTCTGTACCGTGATAAATTTAAAGAAATAATACTGAATACACTTGTATTTGGTGTTTGTCCAGATAAAAGAGGGGTGGTGGTGGTGAATACAAGATTACTCATTCCCAACTTGGACAAGCTCTGATTGTGTCCATAGTCATAGTTTTCCATGGTAACCGGTAGGGATTATTGAGTGGTGACAGTTTCTGCTGTGCTCCATGTGTTTCTATTGACCCTTAGAAGAGCTATTTTGGTGTTAAATACTGCCAGGCAGTGAGTAACCATTTTCCACTTTACTGAAGGAGTATGTGGCTTTACTCCTTCCTTGCATCAGCTGTGGCCTTTATCTTAAATTCATCTTCAATGAACCGGCTCAGCTCACTAACACGGGGAAAACTATTTTCCTCTCCTATTTTATTTGAATTTCTTTTCATGTGACTTCTTAACATGAGGTTTTCACATTCACTTTTTTTCCAAGCCAGCCTCTTCCTTCTGCTACCGAGGGAAGCTTTGATTCCCTAAATTACTGTCTTGTGGGCTCTTGCTTAAAGGGTGCGTGACCCTTCTCTTAGAAACAAACTGCAGTTGGATGGAACAGCTGGCTTGTGCTTGCCTGATGTGACTGCTAGAACAGGCGAGCGCCACAACAGATGAACCTGCCTGCCCTGCCACTCTCCCATCATGGCTGGTGGCTTGAGATGAGCCCTAACCAGCTGGATGTGGGATCATCCCACCTACACCAAGTCTGGGCATACTCGATATGTTCACAGAATCACAGAATCACAGAATGGCCTGGGTTGGAAGGGACCTCGAGGATCATGAATCTCCAACCCCCCTGCCGGGCAGGGCCACCAACCTCCTCATTTACTAGACCAAGTTGCCCAGGGCCTCATCCAACCTGGCCTTGAACACCTCCAGGGACGTTGCCACAGTGTGTCCCACTATTGCTTTGGGCAGATAGGGATTCTTTCTCCCTCTTGGCCCAGGCACTCAGGTGAGATGAAGTCTGTGATCCTGCCATGGGAAGCTGCAAATTTTGTGAAGTCTGGAGTCCCCTGTTACATGGCAGATTCACTGACTGTGATAGCTGCTACTCCTACCATAGGTTCAGTGCAAGAGTCTTGTATTTCAGAGGTTCTGTGCTTCAGGAAATGGGTGATCATCATTAGTGCTTTGGACATTATTAACTGAACTGAAGTTAAAATGAGAAAGAAGAAAATGTCTTAGAAAGCATTCTCAAGTTCCAGGAGGCAAACAGTTATTGCTGGGATGTCTGTTTCAGAAGTTGGCAGCCTCCAAAATGATTACAGATGAAATCCTACTTAAGGCAAGAGCTGGCATTTATTCCTTCCTGCTTCGTTC
Organism: Bambusicola thoracicus; assembly: GCA_002909625.1. Taxonomy (NCBI): domain Eukaryota; kingdom Metazoa; phylum Chordata; class Aves; order Galliformes; family Phasianidae; genus Bambusicola; species Bambusicola thoracicus. The sequence continues at coordinate 1,250 of PPHD01020613.1, read as the reverse complement.
CATTTGGTACTTCATCTGAAAGAAGTGATGCTTCCTTGCTTTGCTATGCTGAGATCGTTTTGTGATTTTAATACACATTTCTTTAGAAGAATTTTAAAAAAAGTGAGTAATATGCAGTTGAGAACATGAGTTTCTGTGCCCTGAACACTGAATCAGCGATGGTCTAAAAGTGGTAGACTGTAACATGCAGAGAGCTTATGGGTCATGTGGTTCTGTTTCTCTTTCTTTCAAGCTGCTAAATCCCATTAAAAGGGAAGCTAGAAACAAATCTTGTGTATTTTTAGTATTTTCTCTTTGGGAATGCAATTACCATGACTGACACAAAAATTGCATAAAATCATGAGTAAAGAAGGAAGTGGGCTCTGTAGCTGTGCTGGGAGGGTGTTGGTCCACTGAGCTCTGTTCCTGGTAGGAAGAGGCTCATTGAGCCTCTGAAGACATTTCAAAACCCTCACTCTGAAGTATTTATCATCTTCCAGCTGGGTTTTCACTAGGGAGTTTTTCATACTGAGATGAAAACCATCACAAGGAGAAAAAAAAGCCCTAATCTTACTCAGATTAATTTATTAGTAATGCTACAGTTCTTCAGTGATGGTCCTTTTCCCAGTACGGCTCCTTTGCTGTCATCTTTTGTAAATGCAAAGTAGTTTTGTTAGTAATTATAAAAGGAAATGACTTTTATGCCATCTTGCTTTATGCTTTCTTCACTGTAATGAAAGCACGGTGCATATACTATCTTCACTCTTACAGGATACTTAAACCACAGTATCCTAAACTGTATGGCTCCTTCTACCTGCTTCCCCCAGGCAGCCCAGCTCATGCTGGAATTCGTCTCACAATTTTTGCTGCAAATAGCTGTGTAGAGGAAAGGTTACCACTCTCACAAGAGCAACGAATCAAATAATGCTAATGCAAAGTATGTTGATTTTTAATCCCAAAAGCAACTCATGAACCCCTGTTCCACTGGTCAACTATGCCAGAAAAGTAGAGAGTTCCAGAATAAAGTTAAAGCAGAAGACTGAGGACAGCAGCATTTCCAAATGCCATAGTTACCCAAGAGGGACTTTGAGTAAGAGCCCTTTGCTACTTCCTACATTTTCACAAGAGGCAACTGGAATAATGCTATTTCTGGAACTCTCTTATTCCAGTTAGTCTTTTCCATTTCAGTGGTGGACGTAGAATCACAGAATGATTTGGGTTGCAAGGGACCTTTAAAATCACCTAATTCCAACCCCCTGCTATAGGCAGGG
>PPHD01020612.1:0-13579 GCA_002909625.1 Bambusicola thoracicus | reverse complement strand
TTGGTTACTGGGGATTCGCTATACTGACTTTGATATGAATTTGTACAAACTGCTTGTACTTTATAAATGCATTTAATCCACAAGTGGATCTGCTCCCGTTGTGCCAAGTTGTTTTTCTGTTAGTCTGTTCAAATTGCTTCAAGTAAATATTATTTTTCATGTGATTGGTATTTAAAAACCAAAAGGAAAAGTAAAAACACAGAAATGCAATATTTATTTTCTTAGCATTCAATTTATATTGTGGAATGTTTGCTTTTCTTTCCCTGAGGTCTGTGCTTTGAGCAAAGGAGATACTCGATCTGCACAGTTCGTGTGCACAGAGACGAGTCATTGTCCTGTCATCTTGCTTTTACAATCTCCTCAAGCACTGTTTGCTATAATGGTATGAACTACAGTGGTTTCCTGTGTGAAAAACATAATTATTGTTCTGTAGCTACATTTATGTTGCTGCAAATTTCAACTGACAAATGATCCTTTCTGATGAGACAACAGCTATTTTTCAAGTGTCAGTGAAACTCCTAGTAATGCAAGTAGTGCCACACTGAGGGTCAGATGTAACCATTTAATGAACAGTGTTAATTTAAAAATGTCCTCTGAAGAGGGTCAGATGTTATTAGATGTGAAAGATGCTATTCAGTGGCTAGTAGTGAGTTATGAAGCTTGTTGCTTCTGATTCATTGGTTTTCTTTCGGTTCACATTGCTTGTGACTAAATACGATGCGGTGCAGACAGATCACAGAACTGTAATGAATTAACTGTATGCGTCCTGTCCACCCAAAACATAGCTAATGGTGGAAAGCACTGACTAGTAATTGTGTTTGTTACCAGTGCCAATGGCCAGTGAATTGTCTTGTCCTTTTTCTTCTACAAGATCTCTGAAAGCTGAGCATTGTCAATGAGAAACAGATGAATATCTCAGAATCGCTACCTGTGCTTTGTGTTCTGTGGATAAATAAAGCAATGAGAAATACAACAAAGGAAGAATATGACAGAAATGTTTATGTGCATCTTAGAAAAAGGAACTGTTCTGGGGGAAATAACCTAAGCACTTCAGTGAAAATGAGCTGTATGTTAGTAACAGGCTGCAGTCTGCTTCAGTGAAGACAGGCTCAACATAAGTGATTAAATAATGTTCTTTCTTCCTTATACTTTGTGCAAGTAGGCCTATGTTGTAGAGAGAGGAAACTTGAATCTTAACTCCTTGTTATCTTCAACGAATCAGTACCACCAGGTGAATCTGTCTCTTGGTCCTGCTCTATAGAATCATACAATCATAGCATGGATTGGGTTGGAAGGGATGTTGAAGTTCTAACCCCCTGCCATGGGCAGGGTCACCACCCACCAGCTCAGGCTGCCCAGGGTCCCATCCAAGCTGGTCTTGAGCACCTCCAGGGATGGGGCACCCACATCTCTGGGCAGCCTATGCTAGGGCCTCACTGCCCTCTAACATTTAATCTAAATCTTCCCTCTTTTAGTTTAAAAGCATTCCACTTTGTCCTATCACTATCAGACTATGCGAAAAGTTTATGAGTTCTTCTCAAGTACTGGAAGGCCACAGTGAGGTCTCCTGGAGCCTTTTCTTCTCTGGACTAGACAAGCCCAGCTCCATCATCCTTTCTTCACAGGAGAGGTGCTCCAGTTCTCTAATCACCTTCATGGCCTCCTCTGGGCTTGCTCCACTTGCCTAATTCTCTTGAATTCTGTGTTTCTGTGCATGTTGAACTTACAAAGACATAAGAAGTTGGAGTTTACTGTTCTATGGGTTATGATGTATTTTAGTGTTCTTGTTGGCTAAAAACAAACTTGATATCATGTTACTGAAAAATGCATGCTTACTTGATGAGTCGATATTTTTTGGAATATGTTATCTTTTTCTGTAGACATTTTACCTTGAAAAGGGACCTTTGAAAATTTTCATGAGATAAATACTTTGTTTACATAGTTATTATTTCATTTGCTATGAATTATGTGTAGTTTTGTATGTTCATAATTGTAAGAATGGCAATTGTTGTGGATGTAAACTACACTATGCTGTGCTTATTAGAGAAAGTCTAGACTATATTTACTGACATAATATAGATCCAGTGTAGTGATTTAGTAGTGATATAAGACTCCAGATGACTGGATACACCTGGTTATTTGCTGCATAGAGGGCAGGGTTAAACGTACCCTTGTAGGATACCATCCTGTTGTGTCATGAGGGTTAGAGTGGACCTCTTTGTTTCCAGGCTCCTTGAACCATTGAGGTAAGGAGCCTAGGTGGGCTGGATTCACTCCTAGTCCCAGACTTGGTCATCAGTTTGTGCAGATACATACCCTTAGACATAATGTAAGATATAATCTTAGTAAAGTTAACAAAGCTTACAGTCAATTTAAGATGTTTTAGGCTTTGTCAGCCTTGCTGAGATCACAATTTGTCACTTGCTGAGGATCTATATCAACAAAGTATCCTGACCTGAAGAAATGTAGGATCTCCACACAGGCGTACCCTTAAGTGGTGTCCCTACTCATGGTGAGATTCTGTCATGCAGCCCACTGCTGTGTGGGAGAGCCCCAAGGGGCTCCTGGGCTGCTCAGTATTTACAGAGTTAGATGATTGACTTGTAGTCATCGGTTGCTTTTTAGGTGCATGCTCAATTGGCTCTCAGCTGTTGAACCAGGTGTCTGCTATCAGCTTTTCCAGCCCCCAGTCTGAGACAGATTTGTGCTCATTAATCTGTCTTAGTAAGACTGTTATCAGTACTGTTGCTTGTTGTCTTCCTGTGCAAGGCCAGGGCAAAGGAGGGAGTTGAAGGAAAGGGAGGGAAATGTAGGGGAGCACACTGTCACAGAACCTTAAATACAAATACAGGATTTTGAAACATTTGAAAACATTGTATTTGTGAAGCATTGTAGTGTAATAATGGCTTAGTATTTAGGATTCTAGGCCATCTTAACACGTGCATCTTTGAAGTATACAATAGATATTAGAAGACTTCTATAATAAATGTGGACTTTCTCATCTATTATCACGTTTTAAATTGAGGCATGACTGTTAGCTCTGCAGAACTGGATCAGTAGGAGAAGTAATACAGCTCCTTTGATAGTGTCTTTCCTTGCTGACCTACAATGCAGTTAATTTATATACTCATTTAATATCTGGGCTATCTGCTGAGATGTGCAAGAAGAGTACAGTAATGGCAGCATGTTCTAAAGGATTACAGGAAATGAAAATCATCACACATAGTTTGCACAGGTCACTGAAGAGCTATGCTGTGTGCGAATAGTTGTTGTGTGCTAATGGCCCGGAGAATGTGAACTTAGCCTAGCAGAGGCATCCTCTATTTCCAGGAATAACCACACAAACCAGCCCCTGTTACTGGTAGTGCAACTACAGGTTACGTGCAGTGATTGGAACATTAGATCTTTCATATGGTGAATATGTCACTTCACAACTGGCTTTACTGAATTCTGTTCATTAGGTCAGGTGCTCTTCAGTATGAATTAGGACAACGTTTGCCATGGATAAAGCAAAAAAAAAAGAAGTTCTATTGCACTGGTAAGAAACTGCACAGGCAAAATATCTTTTTTTTTTTTGTCAGCAACCAGAAAAAAAGAAGAGAAATTAAATGTGTGACAGTGAAGAGAAGAAACAAATATAGTGGGGAGATTGATTTGGATTTGTGGAGGCTGCTATTTCACCGTGTTTCAGTGATGCCAGTGGGAAGCATGTGTTCTTTCTCTCTCTTTGCTGATACTGTCCCGTACATCTGGAAGCAATTGGCCTTGAGGAAAGGCCCTGACATCTCCAGTTAGGGAAAGCAGACCAACAGTATGAGGCAGAGCTGTGACAACAAATCTGGAATCCTGTCTTCACTGATTTCATATTGTCGTATTAACTTTGATACAAATTTTCAGTACCAGTTCACTCTTATGTGTGTTACTGCCTGAGCTAAATACCTGTAAAGTATTAAGAATTACTTTTCAATAAAAATCAAATAGACACCATACAAACTTGCCAGGAATTGATTTAAATAGAAGCAGGTGCATGAGAGCCCTAAATTTTTTTCAGGCTGAATAAAGTATAAATGTGAAGTACATTCTTTGTCAGGTAGCGTGACAGGAAGCAGAATCTTTTGCCATGTTGAATTTCTAGTTGACTGAATAAAAGTGCCGTGTGACTTCCTGTAATATAAACAGAAGAAAACTTATTTACTGAAAAGCTGGAGTCCAGAGAGTTGATAGTTAAATACCATATTTTGATGCTATATTTTTCATACCAATTCATTTTTTTAAATGAAATGGTTTTCAGCGTACAACTTAATGAGATTTGTGAGGAATAAGTCCCACACCTTTCTTTCATTTTGCATTCTTAAAGCAATGATTCTAGGAAATAAGTAAGAAACTGCATTGTGGATGCAATAGCTCTTCTTGAATTCAACACACATAAGGTACAAACTGATTATATCCTAATGAAGAGGTTCCAAATCTTAAATGAGGAAAAGGAAATATTTGAGTTGTGAGGCTGAAAAGTAAGCTATGTCCCTACCTCTTTTTATTTCTTAAACAATGTTGCATATTATAAGTAGTATAAAATGAGAAAACTGCTTGTTTATTACCAAGTAGACCTGAATGCCAGAACATGGCTGCTTACTTCCATTAAAAAAAAAATCAATAGCCCTATTCTCTGATTTAGGGTTATGTATAGGATTAGGTGCTCAAAAAAAAAAAAAAAAAAATAGTTCATGATCTGGCTCTGGGAGCCATTTACTATTAAATTTCAAGCCTCATGTTTTAAACTGAGATCTTCTACAGGCAAGAAGGGAATTGTTCAGCTTGTAAATGACACAATTTCTGGGTGCATGTTTCTTTATTGGCTTTCTCTGAGGCATCAGTTGCCAGGTATGCTTGGAAGGACATAATGCTAAAGCATTCAGTGGATTGGTTTGGCATGGCATTGGTTTGGCATTCTGTTCTTCTATTTTAATAAGTTCCCAAATCAAACAGATGTGAAATAATAATAAAAGTCCTAAATAAAGAAAGAGTCATAAATGTTTTGGTCAAAATACCCTGTAACCAAATTATTAGCAGATAGAGGAGCCAAAGTGCTTTTCCAGGAAGTGTCATTTTCTGTATTAGAGCAGCTCTCTACTGGGAAACAGTGCTACAGGTCCAATTGCTTCCAGGGTAATAAGCAATTTGCCTAAATAAAATAGCGGTACAGTTTTATAATAGTCTAAAATAATGTTAATTCTTAAGTCTCCTGAATAATTATGCCTGTCTCTGTTTTCTTCAGGACTGAATATGTATTCTTCATTTGTTTTTAGAGGCTTTTTTATGTCAGTCATTAAATTCCACCTTCTATTTTATAGTTTGAGATTAGTCATGCATATAGAAGATTGAGTAACATTAGTCAAATGCTATGCTTCCAAAAATATTCTGCTAATCAGTAATCTTATTATACAGCTTTTGTGTTCGCTTGTTTAATTTGGTTCTGAAGCAAATTCACTGCTACTAATATTTTTGCCTAGATTAAAAAAACAATCAATCACAGGATTCTCATGTCTAACAGTTCCTTCATTAAATGTTTATTTTTTCTAACATCACTGTTTTCAATAACTTACTATTCAAAAGTTGTTTTAAGTATGTAGTTTGAGAAGCATGGGATGCGTTGAGTGTGTTATAAATCATATTTCTTTTAGAGAATAAAAAACAGGACATCAATTTGTCTGTTAGTCACAACATTCTTCAGTTTCTGTTACCCCCCAAACTGTTTCTTATGTCTCGACCCATGCATAGTGACTTTCTTTTTCTTTATACCCTCAAGAAGCATCTCAGACCATTTTCCTGCCAAATCAGTGCTATTTAGCACCTTACATTGTGTTCTTTAAAAGCATTAAAGAGGGTCAGCTACTAAGCCATTTTCCCTTAGGATTTGAGAATGTGACTCTCTAATCTCGTGTAAAGAGGCATTAACAATATTAGTCACAGTATTCTGCTTTTACTGCTCCTGACCAGTCCCTCATGTAGTGGTCCTTGCACAAGCAGCAATCTCACTGGGATTAATACATTTAGTAAATTGTTCTGTGAAATGATTGAGTTTTGTAGAACAGTACTACTGTTACTTATAGAAACAGCATCAGTTCTTTTTTTTTTTCCCTAATGCATGTGAGAGCTGTGTGTTTAAAAAAATAAATAGCCTGAAAAAACAAAGCTTGCAATCTTGAATCAGCGGAGTGTTTTATGATAGGGATGAATGAGTAGGGACCAAGGGGAGGATTTGGAGCATCTGGGCTTTATAGCTGTAAATAACATAATTTATTTGTAAACACTGCTTGTGTAAGAATTATATGATAAAAGCCACTAAAACAGTATTTCATAACACTTAATGATACTGGATGGGTTTTCTTGGCAAACGACCTGCAGGGAGATACAGAGAAGTTTCAGGTTCTAAACGCACTCTTGCATCAGCACTTGCAGTGTTACGAGTCCAACCTCCTGCACTGAACAGGGACACCTACAGCTCCATCAGGTGCTCAGAGCCCTGTCTGGCCTGACCTTGGCTGTCTCCTGGGATGGAGCATCCACTACCTCTCTGGGCAACCTGTACCAGTGCATCACTAATAGGCATATTAGTCTCACTATCATAAATAACATTCTCTTATATCCAGCCCTTAGTGTTGTGGTGGTTTTTTTTTTTTGAGCACTCAAAATTTTTATTTGTTGTAATGTTTAATATCATTTGAGGATTATGTAAATGAAGTGCTTTTCTTCAGTTGTATCTTTGCTGTTTAAGTTCTTTACTGATTTCAGTGAAATGCAAAAATTTATTTTGTGTTACAAGAGTCCTGTCAACTGAGTGATAGAATGATAGAATGGTTTGGGTGGGAAGGGATCTTTAAGATCATCTGGTTCCAGCCCCTCTGCTATGGGCAGGGAAACCTCCCAGTAGATCAGATTGTTCCAGGTCCCATCCAGCCTCGAGTGTGGGAGCATCCATGTGGGACATTGTGTTTCAGTCTCTCACCACTCTCAGTAAAGAATGTCTTCCTAATATCTGATCGAAATCTCACCTTTTTCAGTTTAAAACCATTTCCCTTTGTTCTGTTGCTATGTGCACTTGTAGAAAGTCCCTCTCCAGCTTTTCTGTGGGTTCCCCTAAGGTTCTGGAAGACTGATGGAAACTATAGATCAAAGGTTTATAAAGATCTAAAATGTTTAAAGCATTTAAATACACATTTCTTCTAACTTAATATTTAAAGCATTTAAGAACTAGTAACCTAGTAATCCAGATATGTGCACCTATGACTTGTTTAACACTTCATATTTTTTGTTTCAGATTCCAATTAGATTACGTCTGATGGGCTGCTGGTTGGACCAAATGATCTTAGGGGTCTTTTCCAACCTTAATGATTCTCTGATTCTGTGATAATCTTCCATCTGAACTCCTCTAAAATCCTGTGGGAAATACATAAACAATTTCATAACAGGAATTTTTAAGAAATAACATCAAAATATTTATGTAATTACATGCAGTGCAATCTCTAGGAGTGAAGGCCAATACATTTAAACTGATATTCAATATTAGATGCTAAACAGTGTTTCCTAACACATTTGTAAGTTTGTAAATCAAATTGCTCACTATCTTCCAAAAAAATTCAAGTTGCTTTTGTTTTGGAATCTCAAAATGTAATTAGAAATGCAACTTTCAGGCACTTGTGGATGATTTGCAGTGAGTTTTAACAGTTGACTTCATCTGTAAATGAAGCCTAGAAGCAGCTCATGAGTTTTCAAAGTCCTCACCTCCAATAAGTTTATAGAAATTCCTTACATCAAGTATTGCATTCTGCTATGGTATCAGTGAGCTCCGGGATCCTATGTGACAATCAGAACCAGATGGATGCATATATTTTTCCTGTATCCCACCCATCTCATTTGCATTGGAAGGAAGCTCCAGTATACGGGCTGGAAGCTTTCAATTCAGATGGTTTTCCAACATGAGCTGTCAGGGAGTAGGATTGCAGGGTATACTGTAGCCCCCTTTTCAGCATCACAAGCCATGACAATTCATTCCTGCTGTGTTTTAAAATACAGACCTCCCTACATACCATGGCAGATTAATATGTTGGGGACAAAAATACAACATTTACTGATGTATTTTCCAAACTTGAAAATTTTGACGAAGATTTTACAGCTACAAATGCTTTATTTTTTTTTTTCCCAGAATTATCTTTGTTTTTCAGGTAGATGAGTTAGAGTTTTGAGACTAGTAATAGGTACAGATGTGAACTGTGAAGTGCTTCAAGGAAACATGGCAGTAGGCTGCAACATATACTTGTCAGGTGAATGCTGTGCAGGTTTTTGAGTAATCCATTGCACTTGAGCATCTTCGGATCCCTTTCAATTCGGTGTGAGTGGATGTTTTCAGGAGTTCAGTTTTAATGGTGAGCTGACTGTGCTTTCCTTTATACAGTGTTTGTTCTCTTTTTTTGCTGCAGAGGAACGTTAATAGTAGAACTAGCAAAGAGAATGAAGCGGTACAAGGGGGCAAATGAGGACAAAGGCCCCATACTGCAGAGTGCTGAACATGTTTTGAGGTGTTTACTGCCATTAACTCCTGTTGACTCCTACTCTGCATGCAAAGAGGGTGAATTAAAAGAATGTGTGTATGTGCCTGTGTGTGGAATCAAAGAACCTTATTTAACCTATCTCTGGGTAATAGCCAAGTGCTTTAAGTCAAGACAACAGTCAGATGCTTTGGGGTATGAAAGGTGCTTAACGCAGAAGAAAAAAAGGAATATAGCTGCTTTGGTTTTGATCTTGCTCATGTGATAAAAGTTCCAGTGGCTTACAGTCCTTCTGGCAGGTCCAAAGACCAGCCCTAATTATATTTATATAAAGTTTACTAAATATTTCAGTATTATTAATAATGGCAAGATCTGAACTCATTAAAGGTGGGAAATGGTAGGATTAATTTGCTCCAGCTTTTATTTGCCAAGAGAGCATTTTCCCAGCATTATTCCTTCTCCATATATTTTAGCTTTGTAATTGTGGATCAAAGCATACCCAGCTTTGGTTGTATTAAGTGAATCTTACTGAAATAGAAACTCAGAAATGCATTTTCTGCCAGAAAATGTAACTGGAGAAGTCACGATTGAGTTCAGCTTATTAAATCTGTTTACTCAGTGTGCCTAAGTCTTTTTGGAATTTAAAAAAAGCAAAACACATGGATATGCTTGGGCACTGGGACATGACAAGTAGTGCATTCTTAAAGAAATATTCCTGGGAGATAGGTTTGAGAAACGTTGTCAATATAGTACAATAAACAAGACCTCATAAATACATTGCCTGGAATAATGTCTGACTCTGTCCAATGAAAATTATTCTGAAATCGTGAACTGCAAAGTTTCACGCTTTACATTCATGTGAGTATAAGAATTCCATCTGGTCCCGTACCCTGATTCTGGAGATTGCCTCTATTTTTGTGCTTTCAGAAGAAGGTGGAGAATTTTGCAGGAAACTGCTGTGGTCTGGCCTTGGTCTTTTCTTGATCTCTAATTGTTAGACTGGTTCAAGTTTTACTAGCTGTTTCCACATAATGGATGCAGCTAATTTATAATGATTGTGAACATTCACTGTATTTACTGTCCATATGAATATTTGAATATAAGTTCTGAACCTAATTTACTTCACATCATTTAGTAGATAAGGTCAGTCACACAGAATGACACTGAAGCTCTATCTTGCTTATTATTGCCTCTCACATCCTGTGGGAGAGTTTTGTTTGGTGAGCCCTATTATTTGCAAGGTAACAGTTCATTAGTTACATTAAGGTCGTTAGTGACATTAGTAATTGCAGCATTGACATCAATCATCTCTTGTGTTCCTTCTTATTTATTTTGCAGTGAAGCGTTTTAGTGTGTTTGTTCCTCTTTTGTGGAAGTTGTTCCACACACTTTTATTTTTCTCACATTTTGTACAGATCTGTAGATTCCGTAGTTTATTTTAGAAACTAAAATTATAAGTTTTTTTTACTTTTTTCTGAGCTGGGATGTTAGAATTGCATACTCGGTAGATTTGGGAACATGGTAGGTCTGTGTCTCAGAATTATTTTCTATCATTTTTCTAATTGTTTATCTTGTTTACATTTTTGAACCCTTTTAACTGCTGTTTTCAAAATATCATCTATAATGACTCCAAGACAATCTTCCAGTATGCTAATAGTGATCATCTTTTTACATGCACGCCTCTTAAGTATTGCACAGCCTTAATTGATTTTATGCGTCCATTATCCACTTTATAAGTGCTGGAATGATGGTCTTAGGTAGACCAAAGGTCAACTCTAGTCCAGTTTCCTGATGCAATGTTGGCAAAGATGAAATGCTGTGAGGGGAAAAGCAACAGCATTAAACCGGGGGAATCATGTATTGTTACTTTGTCAGAATGCACTCCCCAGCTCCAGCATTTTGTAGCTCAGGAAATTCCAGAGTTAGAGATACTGTCTTTGTAGTTAATGAATTTTATTTCCTGTTGCTCAGCGTGGTATGATTCTTCTGCAAATGCTAGCAGAAAGGTTTTTTTAGTCTATTTTTAGACTAATTTTTATCATGAATAATATTTTCTCCTATTTTACCCTTATGCTGTTGGTCTTGACTGAAATAATTATGCCAACCACTATTCATCAAACACTTAAGTTCATGTATACACTCAGTTAATTGATCACTCCATTTTTTTTTGTCAGATCAAATGTAGTTTATGCTTTTTCCATTTTTTTTTTTTTAATCCCAAACTGTTTGATTTTCTCTTTTGGCACGTTAATAATTTTTTCATGCAAGGTAGCGAGCTCTTATTTGAGGAAGAGATGAATGGAATCTGAGCCGTCCTTTAACTTTCTTAAGCCAAAGCATGCTGCTGACAAAGCTGCAGAAATTCATGGTTATTCCAAGTGCATTCTCTCCCAGCTGCAACAGTTTAAGTAATTCACTATTTTTTTGAGGAGATGTGAATAGGGATAAAAGCGGGAAGAGCTGGTAAGTGCTTTAATTTTCAGTCTTTCTACTTAACCCTTTATTACATTCACATAGGAATTTTGCAGAAGTATTGTCCTGAGGAAAATGATCTCTGCCTGAAGAACTGCCTGAAAATGCGAGTCCCCTGCCTAGTGTTACATGTGGGATTAGAACCCACGTTATTGAAATAAAGGAAAGCTTCTGCTTTGACCTTGCTTACAGGGGCAGAACATAGGACACCACCGTGTAGCTGGATGCTCTCCAGTATGAAAAATTATTTGGAGTGTTTTTGTGTGATTAAGCAGAGAAACCCAAACTCTAGCACTCCTTATGTTTTCAGTGCTGTTTGCTGAAGTGCTGAATTCCTAATCTGTATTGCACATTTTCAAAGGTGATATTATTTGCAATTAGAAATAAAGGCATATCATTATTCATTTGAACAATTTAATATTGACTGGGGCTTATGAAAAGAGCAGACTTGCAGTTACCTTGTGGGGAAAAGGAGTCAGTTGTGGTTACTTAGATTTTCTCCTCTTATTTCCTATTATCCAATAATCTCTTTGAAGAAGAGTCTCCAATTTTCTGTTCTCCCCTCTAAGCCTGGCACTTGCCCTAAATATTTATTTATTTGCAAAATAGGCCCATGTAGGCATCCTTGAGATTGTTAAGATTACAATAACAGCTGTCAGCACTGTTCACCTTGTTTTCCTTTTGTGGTTCTACTTCATGAAATCTCCCTGGTGTTTTACATCAGCTATCCCTAGAAACAGGAGTGTTGGTTTTTCAGTGCTCTGCTAGAAGGAACGATGATGAAATATACCTTTGTCTCATCATTAAAAATAGCTTATGCCAATGAATCTAAACTTCAGTAGTCAGCGATTGGTAGTTGTTTCACTCCTAGGGTGTTTGCTTCCTGAACTCACTGAGGTAGAAGCAGGCTCCTTCTCAACCTGAGATGATGTACTTATTTCTCAGCTCATTCCAGTGCTGCCTGCTGAACCATTTTGCTTTTTCTCAACACAGATTCAAACTGCTTGACAGATCTCACCTCTGTGTTCTTGACTCCTAAGAATTTCTTTTTTAATGGTGGCCAGATGGTTTTTCACACATCACATCACTCCAGATTGTTCTTAATATGGCAGAAAAGTTCCCATTCTCTTGCACTGCACTATCTGTTCAACAGTGGTATTTTTCACTGCCACAGAGCACTCCTTCATGACATGCTTCAGTCTTTGAGAATTAGATGTCTCATCATTCCTCCACTTTCATTTCCAAAATTATATTTCATCCCCCTTTCTTAAGAATTCTTAGACCATTAATTCCATTTGCTGGGAGACTTCTGTAGCAAAGAGAACAATGTTTTACTTATTACTAGTGTTAGGTGGTCCTCCATAGTCTTTGAAGAGTGTAATAATTGGTGTGTTGTTCATTTTAAGTGATTTGTTTCCTTCTTGCTAGGAAATACACAATAGACCTAGGATGTCCCTATTTTTTTACATCCTGCATTCATTTTCTAGGATGAGTATCTAGCTCCTGAAGGAGATTATTGAAGTAACTGATGAGTTAGGCATTCTGGCTTAGAAATATCTAGCAATTCAAGCACTCGAGAAGAAGAATACCAGTATTTCAGAAAGAATGAACTGTCTCTTATCAGTTCTACTTAATTACTGAAAAGGATAGATGGTGGTACCTAAAGTTAATATTCTATATGATGGTGTTACTGTGAGCTTGCTGGATACAGTTCTGCAAGGCATGTGCTGATGCCCCTGTATTTAAAGCATAATGGAATTTCTGTGTAATGGATGTCTAAGACATGCATGCATATATCCTATCTAAGCCTCCACAAGTTCAGCGCACAGCCACTAATTACATTTTAATTTGATGATAATGTCTGGATTTATGCAAGCATTAACTAGTTTTGCCTTTTTTTTGAGATGTAAGCATTGTAATGGTTTATTTTTTGAAACAGTACTTTTTAATGAAAAACTGCAACTGTGGTCTTGATCATGAGTATTTAGCTAGGATTTAGTGAGGTGTCAGTATGAATTACAGAAGGAGATTCCACACAAATCTTTTCTAGATAAGTAATCTTCAGAAGAGTTAGAGTCCAGACTACTTTTCCAGGGGAACTGCAGTATGTGAGTCTTCTAAACAAAAAAGACAATTGCCTATTTGGATATATTATATTTTTCTTTTACTGAATTACTTTATAGCAGTATCTCTTCATCCCTACACAAGCCTTATGAGTTCTAGTGACAAAGAATTAATGCATGCCAGAGTATTTATCAGACCATTGTCAGTTAGAGATAAACGCTGCTTCAAGACAGAAAGAATGTAGATAGTGAAAGGTGAATGTTTAATGACTGAGGATGAGAAATTCTAGGAGGACTTACCAGTTTTAAGAATTATTCTGTGATCATTTCCATAAGAGGCTTTTATCAGATTGCTAACCATGAAGTATCGTATTTGCCCTACAATCTTCTGGAAAACAGTTCTTGTTTCTCTTTGGTCACCCAATCTTTCTAAATGCTTTTCAATCAATCATTTCTATTGTTTAGAGTTTTGATTAAAAAAAAAAAAAAAAAAGAATA
>PPHD01020611.1:0-13580 GCA_002909625.1 Bambusicola thoracicus | reverse complement strand
AAGGGTGAAGAAGAAAGAAAAGGTTTTTTTACACTACTGATGTAATTGATGAAGATATTAAAGAGCATCAGTCCCAGTACTGACCCCTAAAGATCATCACTTGTCACTGATCTCCACCTGGAGTCATTGGCCACTACTCTCTGGGTACAGTCTTGTAACCAGTTCTTCATGCATCAAACAGTCCATTCATCAAAACCATACCTTTCCAATTCAGAGATAATAATCTTACAGGGGACTGTGTTAAAGGCCTTAAGGAAGTATGGCATCAGTGGCTCTTCCCCAGTACACAGATGCCACTACGCCCTCTTCTCCTTTTGAGAAGGATGAAACTCATCTGGTAACTGCAATCCTGGTGCCATATAGGCCACTACACTGTCAAAAAAAACCCCGAAGTTTGGTGATGGCACCAGGAGTGAAGCTCTGTGTTTATAGTTAGGATCCTCCCTTTCTGCTTTTTTGTGTCCTTACCCTCTACAGGAAGCAGAGATGAGAAGCTGACCTGTGTTCTCAACTCCTTCAGCAGAAGTCCCAAGACCCTTAAGTCTTGCGATAGCCCTTCAACTACAGCTAGCTGTATTGTCACCATATGTCTCCACATAGAAAAACAGTAATGGGTAGTGCTGTGCAGGCCGTACAAGGCTAGACAGTTTCCTTGTGACATCCTTCAGCTGAGACTCAGGGAGGTAGCAGACTTCTCCAAGAGGGTCTGACTGGTATACTGGGCATTCAGTTCCCTGCAGGAAGGAGTCACCTACAACTAATACCCATCTCCTTTCAGAGGGAGGGCCGAAAAGGCTGACATCCTGGTGGAAGTCTTTTATAGACCTCTGTTATAGACAGATGAGGGCATTCTGTGACCAACTGGCAGTAGTTGTGCAATTACCAGCACTTGTTCTCATGGATGTCTTCAATTTCCCTGATGTAATCTGGAAATACAATACATAGCAGAAGAATCGGTCTAGGAGGTTTCTCAAGGGTGTGGAAGATAACTTCCTGACACAGCCGGTTAGAGAGCCTACCTAGTAGGAGGTCCTATATATACCAAATATACTAACAGTATGAAGAGGGCTAAGGAGAATCTCCATCCTTTACTGGATGTGACAGGGAATATGCCTACTGAGGATAAGGAAAAGACTGAGGTTCTCAGTGCCTTTTTTACACCTGTCGTTAAAAGTCAGACCTATTACCCTTGGGGTACTCTACCCCCTAACCAGGAAGTCTGGGATGCAGAGTAGAACAAACCCTCCACAATTCAGGTAGAAATAGCTAGAGACTGCTACTCCACCTGGACTATCACATGGCCATGGGGTCAGAAGGGATCCACCCAAGAGTGCTGAAGGAGTTCGCAGAGATAATTGCCAAGCCACGTTCTACCACCTATCATCATTCCTGGTCAATTGCAGAGGTCCCAGAGGATTGGAGGCTTGCCAACATGACCCCAACAAAAAGAAGAGTCGTAAGGAGGATCCAAGGAACTACAGGTCTATCTACCTGACCTTGGTGCCAGGTAAGGTTATGGAGCAGATCATCTTGATGGAGTTCGCATGACATGTGTGGGACAATTAGGGGATCAGGCCTTTTCCAACATGAGCTCATGAAAAGCAGGTTTTACCAACCTCTTCTCCTTCTATGATCAAGTGATCCGCCTGGTTGATGAGGGAAAGGCTGTTGATGTAATCTACCTAGACTTCAGCAAAGTCATTGACACTGTCTCTCGCAGTATTCTTCTAGGATAATTGGCAGCCCATGGCTTGGACAGGTACACTCTTTGCTCAGTAAAGAACTGGCTGGAAGGCTGGACTCATAGAGTGGTGGTGAATGGAATCACGATACTGTGGCCATTCCTATTTAATACCTTTACTGATGACCTGGACCAGGGGATTGAGTGCACTGTCAGCAAGTTTTCAGATGACATCAAGTTGAGAGGAAGTGTTGATGTGACTGAGGATAGAAACGCTCTACTAAGGGATCTGAACAGGCTGGATAGCTGGGCTGAGGTCAGCAGGATGAAGTTCAACAAGACAAAGTGCCAAGTCCTGCATTTCGGCCACAACAACCCTAGGCAATGCTACAGGTTTGGGGCAGAGTGGCTGGAAGACGTTGTGGAAGAAACGGACCTGAGGGTGTTCGTTGACACTTGAGTGAACATGAGCCAGCAGTGTGCCCACATGGCCAAGAGGGCCTGTGGCATTCCAGTTTCTATCAGAAATAATGTTGCCAGCGGGCCAAGGAAGTGATCATCCCTTTGTACTCTGGTCTGGTGAGGCCATACTTTGAGCACTGTGTTCAGTTTTGGGCCCCTCACTACAAGAAAGACATGGAGGCTCTAGTGTGTGTCCACAGAAGGACAACAAAGATGGTGAGGGATCTGGAGCAAAGGTCATACAAGAAGTGGCTGAGGGAAGTGGGATTTTTAGTCTAGAGGAGACTCAGGAAAGACCTTATAATTCTCTACAACCACCTGAAAGGAGGTTGTGAGGAGGTGAGCATAGACTTCTTTTCTGATGTATCTAGTAATATGACTAGAGAGAACGACCTCAAGTTGTTCCAAGGGAAATTCAGGTTGGACATTAATAAAAATTTCTTCTTCAATAAAGTGTTAGGCACTGGAATGAACCACCCAGGGAGGTGTTTAAGAAATGTTTAGATGTTCTACTAAGGGACATGGTTTAGTGGGGAAATACTGGTGGTAGGTGGATGATCAGACTGGATGATCGTGGAGGTCTTTTCCAACCTTGGCGATTCTGCAATTCTATGACTCTTCAAGGATGTAGCCTTGATACTGGGGGAAGGACAGGGGAAGGTTCTGGTTTTGCTGGTTCAAGTGCATTTATCATCCACAGATGGGTTGTTATCATCCACAGATGGGTACTCACATCCAGAGTCTTGCCCCTGTTTCAGAGGGACCTGGAGGGAGAGTGAGGAAGGAGTGGTTTCACTTGAAGACCTGAGCATGGATTTGCCTCCATTCACTTCTTTCCTTTGAACTCTTGGCCTTCAGCTTGGACCTCTTCTTATTGCTGCCACACAGTGCCAAAGAAAGGCTCAGGCACCCACTGCAGCTGCAGGCTGATGGGTGTAGATGCCCTGGCTCTCCATTGGATGGATATCATGACTAGGGTCTCTATTCTAGGAGAGTGATAATCTTGTACTTAGAAGAAGATCCAGTACTTAGCAGACAATTATCATGCGCTGAACTTACTTCCCTAGGCTGAGTGCATTCCCTACCTGGGCCAACAGCCATATGGAATCATAGAATCACAAAGTTGGAAACGACCTGCAAGATCATCTGCTCCAACCGCCATGCCACACAGTACTGATATGCCTTGCCCTGTTCCCTCATTTAAGTTACTCTCACTTACCAGGAACTGCTTTTATATGTGTGGAGGCATCACATCATCACTGCTGGCTCCATCCACACTGCGTCAGAGCCACCATCCATTACAGACTCTGCGCCACCTTGCCCCATTGGAAAAGATCCCTGGCACGGGTCTCTGCTCCAAAGCCAGTTTTGGCGGTATGAAATTCATTCTGATCAGTTCTTTTTTGCCCTTATTAAAGACACCAGGAAGATGGGTTTGGAATCTGAAGCTAAATAAGTTCAGTGCACACATCAGCTGGTGTCAGTAACCCAACAGGCAGCAAACGGGAGCTCAGTTTTCATTGCATTAATTTTCTATCCTTTCTGCCGTATCTGTTAACAAAGTATCTGTTGTGGCTTTCCAATCTCAGCATCTGGAATTCAGTACGAACACACTGGAACTACTAAAAAAGTATTGGATGACATCTTGGGCTAATTTTTAAGCAAAGTTTAGATAGGAAAGCTCATCTGTTTAATTTATTTATAAGAGCTTCCATGGAGCTCAAAAATCTGCCTCTCTGCGCTGGTGAGTTGTCAACTGGTGTACTGCATCCAGATATGGATGTCCTAAGAACTCAGGAGTCCTCAGGAGAGACACGGACCTGTTGGAATGTGTCCAGAGGTGGGCCACAAAAATGATCCAAGGGATGGAACATCTCCCCCATGAAGACAGGCTGAGAGAGCTGGGGCTGTTCAGCCTGGAGAAAAGCAGGCTCCAGGGAGAACTGATAGGAGCCTTTCAGTATCTAGAGGGGGGCTGTAAGAAAGAAAGGGACAGACTCTTTAGCAGGGTCTGTTGTCACAGGACAAGGGGAAATGCTTTCAAAGTAAAAGAGGGGAGATTTAGATTGGATATAAGATAATAGTTTGTTTTTGTTGTTGCTGTTTTGTTTTGTTTTGTTTTATGATAAGGGTAGTGAAGCACTGAAACAACTAGTTGAGAGAGGGTCAGGCTGTATGGGGCCCTGAGTAATGTGATCAAGCAAGCTGTAGATGTCCCTGTTTATTGCAAGGACTTGTACCAGATCACCCTTAAAAGACCTTTCCAACTGAGATGATTCTAGTATTCTGTGATCATTTTTTGTTCTGTTTCCCACAGGATGAGGCTTATCTGGTCGTACATTCTTGCCAGTGACTTACAAGTGAAACCACTCCAACAATGAAACCCATTTTTCACCATAGACATGCTGGAATCTAATTTGTGGTAACTTCCATCTTAAGGAAATATATCAGTGAAGCAGATTTTTTTGGGTAGTTGTAAAAAATGTTCATACGCAGAGTTTTGCTTCATCCATGTTGGCCTCTACCCTACTTTGTAAAACATTTTATTTCACAAATTTTTCATGTAAGTAAGGTTCTTTACAGTTCACATGCTATTGCTATTTGAATAAGATTAACTCACTAACAATTCTCAATTACATTACATTCATGGAAAAAAGTATATAGTTGCAGTTAAGGTCGCATAGAAATCTTAAATGCATGGGTAGGATTTTTCCTGCTGTCTGAATGTCACTAAGAATATCAGCACTACATTTTTGAGACTGTTAACAACCAAATATCAACAACTGCTTTTTTCCAGTGCTGTCTGTGGTGGCTGCTGAGAGGAGGAACTATCACCCATTGCTGGCACACCCAACAAAGGCTGATAGAAGATGACAACTACTTGATGCCAATGATACAGAGTAGTATGATAAAACTGGTGCCTGAGTTTGTGTCTTGGAGCTAGGCTACATTTTGGTACTGAATCTTATGATAGAGTTTGTCTGAATACAGATCTCTGTAAGCATCATGCCCTCACTCATCATCTAGAGTTTTTTGGGTTTTGTTTTTTTGGTCTGGGCAGCACTGAGACATCAGACTGGTCAATAGCATTAACCTGTGGAGTGCCCAGCAAGAGCAAGACAGAACCACAGAATCACAGAATGGCCTGGGTTGTATGGGACCTCAAGGATCATGAATCTCCAGCCCCCCACTCTTGTCCTGCTGTTCATGTACCCTTTCAAAGAGTTGACTCCCTTCCTGCTTATAGGCTCCCTTTAGGTATTGAAAGGCTGCAATTAGGTCACCCCGCAGCCTTCTTTTCTCCAGCTGAACAAGCCCAGCTCCCTCAGCCTGTCTTTGTGCTCCTGCCCTCTGATAACCTTAGTGGCCATCCTCTGGACCCTCTCCAACAGCTCTCTGTCTTTCTTGTATTGGGGACTCCACACCTGGACTCAGTACTCCAGATGGGGCCTCATGAGGGCAGAGAGGAACCATCACCTCCCTGTCCCTGCTGGCTGATCCTCTTCTGATGGAGACCAGGATACCATTTGCTTTCTGAGCTGCAGGAGCACACTGCTGGCTCATGTTGTTTTTCATCCACCAGGACCTAAAGACCTAAAGGCAGATCCCAGCAAGACATGGTGAAATGCAGGACAGAGTGGCAAGAAACAAGATTTCAGTTCTCATGAAAGCTACTTAGGTGGAGATCTTTGCCTAAGTACAGACGGAATAACTGGGCCTTTGCATACGCAGAGTGTAATTATTTGGGTGCACATCCAGGAAATTATGAACAGAAGGGAGGAAACTGATTTATTCTGAATTGGAGAGATGATATCAGCATAACACTCAGTGTAATGACTGAAAAGGAATGAAAAATTAGGGAAACATATCTGTTTATGTGCAAACTGGGTTTTGTGGCATTATCTGATGAAGTTACAAGGCATGGTGGTAATGTTGGAAATATCCAAATAATTTATCAGGATGGTATCTCTGATAAAGCAGATTTTATTTGCAATTGCAATGGCGGGCCTCCTGCAAGCAAGAGAGCACAAAGAAAACAGTATTACATCTTTTATGCCCTATTACTCAACACTTAGCTGTTTCTCCCCTGGTTCCTCATTGGCTGAGTACTTCAGGTTCACAATCTTCCCAACACTCAGCTGAACATACGAATCCTGAATAAAAATAAATTTTTGCTAGCTAAGCATATATCACTAATAAGTTAACTTCTCACATTTGCTCATTCAACACTTGGTCGTTGTTTCTGGACATCTGCTCATCCTTGCATAGAGATAAGCTTGGAAGGAGGATAGAGGGGAGTATCTTGATGCCTGCCTGTTTCATCCCAACCTACCCGCAGAGCAAGGCAATCCTTGTGTAGAGGACCTGGCTTCTTTGATGTTTGTTAAGTCTGCTTTTCTTTTGCTGAGGGTCTCTTATCTAAACAGAATAGCTCTACAATATGCTTTCTAGGCTGTAATACTATACCTATACTATTTGGAACATTTAAAAACTATTGCAGTTTTGCAAGCAAGAATGAATCACATAATTCAGCAACTATACTTCTAAAATATGCTACTAACATATATGGTATTTCTACCTCTTCACATCAGCTATTTCTAAGGACAAGTTACAAAATACAAATACATTGTGCTCTACTTCTTCAGATCAATTCCCTCTTTTCACTATCTAATGCAGAAACAAAATTCCATTCCTACGGTAAGACTGTACAGGAAAATGAAATATAAATAAAGATGATGTGCAGCATAGGAGATGGACATCATGACAATATCTCAGGGAAGAAAACAATGACAGGTGGTGAGAATCAAGCAAATTGTCTAGCTTTGATGTCTGGACACTGGATTTCACATTTGCTCTCAGTAGAGACGGCATACATGCTGTGAATTAAAACCAGAATGTTAATAACATGTAAGTATTGACAGCATATGATGAACTTCTGTCCTTTTTGTAATGGATAGATTATAATAGAGCAGAGTTATGATCTAAGAAAGGTATATACCATCATTTCTAAAATGATGACTAGTTGTTTACTAAATATCCAGCATAGGAACTGAAAGCATTTTCCTCTCACAAGAGCAATTCTCCTTCTTAATAAGTCCCTGCTACCACAATGACTAGTACATTCTGATGCCTTTCCTGGTACCAAGTTAACTAGACTGTACTCTCAGTCACATATTCAAATAGGCTCTTTTTGTATTTCATTAGGGTGTGTTTGTGTGCTTTTTGCAAGAATGTCCCTAACTCACTGGCCTTTAAAAAGATCAGTCTTGTTTTTGCAATGCAGGGCTAGCAAAGATCATTCCTTTTGTGGCTTCATGCATCCATCTCTTCTGCTCTACCAGAGGGGCCTGCAATCAGCTGAGAGCCTTGCTGTGGAAGTCCTCAGGGAAGACAGGCTGAGAAACATAATTGCCTTCCTTGCAGGACATGTCTGGGCAAGTGCTTGTACATACATCCTCTGACCATGAACAAACTGTTCTGGGGCAGTCATGTGATAAGTCCACGCTTCTGTACATCAGAGGATCCTAAAACAATCCAAGTGCTCTTCTGTGATGGATTCACCTAGCAAAGTTAGTCCAGACCCTGAAAGGTGCTTGTGTTGAAACAGTCTGGGAGCAGATAAATACACAAGTACCTAGGGAAAGAGAAGTTGATCTCAGCTCTACTCTATAGCAGTTTGATAATGTTTAATTTTTTCCCCTTTGTAACTTTCTCCAGATGTACCACCAAACAGTTTGATGCCCTGTACTCTAACTAAAAAGATACAGAGATTTTGACATTGAAAAATACAGCAAGAGAACTTAGCTATTGAGTATGCAGAAAAAGATCTCCCCTTTCTCTCTTCTTTTTTTTTTTCTTTTTGATGATTTTTGCCATATTTCTGTCTGCCTCCTCTTTCTCCCCCATCAGTGAAATTGTTCCAAAAGCATAGTGAGTGCTCCCAACAAAGAGAAGGGAGAAGTAACATGCTGATCTTGGCTTGGGGCAGGAAGGGGACTGCATGACCTCCTGTCACCCATGGGGTTTGTCACACCTTCAGACTGGTACACAGCATAACATAAGGAATACTGCTCAGCTCTCCTTGGTTTGTTCTGCAGCAAACAGTCCAGTGATGTTATATGCTTGTTTTATATAGCTTTGTCATTGCCTCCTGCTGGCACCGAAAAGAAGCCCTCCATTACTGTTCAGCTGTACAAGGAGCAAATTAGATGGTTTTATAATTCTCCTGAAATGGCTGAGAATGGAATTCATATGAAGCTGATATTTCCAATATTATTTTTGTTTTGGCTAATTCTCCTCTCTTGCACTGGCATGCAAACAAGCTATGCAAATAGGAAAAAGCATGAGAGCTGAAGAAAACTGGAAGGGCTCTCACTCTCTCAGTTCTGGGAACAGGAAGTAGCATGGGGGCAGATTATTATTCCAAACCTGTGCACTAAAGCTACGCATAGGTCTGGAAACAGCAACTTTTATCATTGTGTTGTTTTGCGCACTGTCCATTTTGAAAGTAGACAGTAAAAAAAGTGAATCCATGAAGTTTAGCCAAAACTATACTTACCTTTAGAGGAGGCACATTTAATGGAACTGAAAAGCCGGAGGTATGCTGTGACCTTAAACGCCGACTAGATGGTAGTAAGTATAATGGCAACTCTCAGAATATCTACAAAGCTTGTGAAAAGATAGGACTGAGAAGCTGACAGTGTCAAGGTTTACGTATTTGTCAAAGTTCTTTACTGTGGATCACTGCACCCAGTGCACGGAAAAACAATAGATTTGGAATGCTGGGCGGTTTCCACACTAACTCCCCTGCTGGAGTGTGCAGGGCTTGAAAGAGGTCTGTAGCCAGGGGTGACGGCTTGGTATGTTTATGCTTTCAAACACATTGAAGACGTGCTGCATTTCCTTATTCTGTAGACACTCTCAGCAAATGGAATCAGGCCACTCATGTAACTACAATTAGGCCATTTCCTGACTATGCAGTGCTTGAGATTTTCATCTTACAATCCTTTTGATATGCAAGGTTTTTGTGTTTCAGTGGCTGAACTAGTCTGTTTTGCCATGTGGATTGAAGAAAGAGACGCACTGACACTGTCTTCAGAAAAGAAAAAGAACAGAATAGTGACATGCTTTACTATGTCATGACTAACATTGTTTTTAAATATTTGTATCAGTACCTTTGAAGTTTCATCTTTATAATGAAATTGTCTCTCTGTTTGCTGCTGGAAAAACATAGATATTTTCCTGCTGCTTGCTTGCAGAGATAAGTCAGAATAAGAGCCTGGAAAAACTTGGTATTGGATCATCAAGGCAGTGGT
This sequence comes from Bambusicola thoracicus, assembly GCA_002909625.1. Taxonomy (NCBI): domain Eukaryota; kingdom Metazoa; phylum Chordata; class Aves; order Galliformes; family Phasianidae; genus Bambusicola; species Bambusicola thoracicus. The sequence goes on along the minus strand of PPHD01020611.1, from coordinate 4,121 downwards.
CTCAAAACACCTCCTAGTCCTACACCCAAGTCATTTATGAAAACATTAAACAGAACTGGCCCTATAATGGTGTGGGAATACAAGAAAGACTGTTGAGAGCAGAAGCTGTGGAGCAAGATAAACAGCATGAGAAAGACTGAGAACCAAGGACAGCTCCAGAAGAAGAGAAAAATAAAGTCAAGTAAGCTTCATGATGACCCCGTGATATTGACCTTGATTGGAGGAAGAGCATGTGGCTAGGAATGACTCGTGACTCTGAATAGATAAACACCTGTATGCATGGTTAAGGAGTGCTTGAGGAATGTTTTGCTGACATGTGAAGGTGGGTGGGAAAGTTAAAGGAGAACACTTGTGAATGTATATAAGGGATGTTAGAACCTGTAACAAGCAATTTGGATCGTTCACATCTGAGTCCATGCCTCAGATGCTGCATAACTGAGTCCTGTGAAACACTGCTAGTTACCATTTACTGTAATCCTTTGGGCCTGACCCATGAGCCAATTGCTTACCAACTGCATTATAGTTTTGCCTAGCTGCATGCTGGACATTTTGTCCAGAAGGGCATCATGAGAAGAAGTATCAAAACTTTACTGCAGTCCAAAAAGGTAACATCAACTTTGGTCAACTACATGGACAACCTTGTCATAAAAGGAAATTAACGTAGTTAAATAGAACCTTTTTTCTCATGAACCCATGTTGGCTGTGACAAACAATTGCACTATCTTTCAGTCATTTTTCAGTATCTCCCAGCACAATTTGCTCCATAATTTTATCAGACGTTGAAGTGAGACTCACCGGCCTGTAATTACATGGGCCTTCCTTCTTGTCCTTCTTCAAAACTGTAATGATGTTAGCCAGCTTCCAGACAACTGGGACCTTTCCAGATTTCCAAGACCACTGGAAAATAATTCCAGAGGGACATCTCACAATGACATCAGTGAGTACTCAGTACTCAGGCAAGTGATCAGTACTCAGGCTGTACTGCAACACAGAATAATTTACTGCAGTTTTTCTGGATCAATTAGAATCACAAATTCTGAACTAGCCAAGATTTTCCCAATAATATATATGTATTCTTTAATTTTTTTTCTCTTCGGTTTAGAAACTGGGCCTGTAAATTGGTGGAGATCTAACAAAATACTTTCATCTTTGCATTCACACCACTGACTTTAATGTGAAGGAATAGGTATCACTGTCACTCCAATAATACCCCTCAAGCGGCCAGAGTTCAAAATGTTCTTCACCCTGCATGAAATGACCCTATTTTTCAACACAGCTGCTAATGAAATACTCCCAATAGACATACTGAATTGAACGTTGTGTGGTAGCTGTATCTCTCAGTAACAACTGTTCCCCTAGGACCAATCCTTTTTCCACTCTCTCCAAACTGCTGGCTCTTCCAGAACCTGGTTACCAGGCATCTCTGCATTCTGTGAAACGTGAAACCTAGCAAAAAGTGAAACAAAAAAAAATAATTCATAGAAAATATTCTTCAGAATCCCTAGTGCAGTCAAAACTGGTACTTAAATTTCCAAAGGCTTCAGGGGGAGGTCTGCCACACTGCTACCGTAGCACTTGGGGCATCAAAGACTGAAGGTCAGAAGTTTCTTACCCTGGTACAGGTAGGCAGAGGATCTGCACCATGATTAAGCAGGAGAATCTACAATTGAATTCAGTATAATAATGAATTCCCAAAAGAGTCTGGAAAATGAATAGACCCTGTCTCAAGTCTGTCCTCCAGAGGTCACTGCAAACCCACTTCTGAGACAACTACAAAGCTACTAGGCAAAGTGCACCACATTGATACTGAACACAGGCTGAAGGTTCTTTGTCTATTAGTAGATTTTATACTTCATTCCTTCTTGCTCATTGGCAAATAATGTTATTTTTCATAGACAGACTCTATGTAACTGTGAGGGCCTGACATTAGGAAATACTGTGTTTTGACTTAGTTTCTCTGAGTCAGGAAACAAAAAACAAACAAACAAACAACAAACAAAAACAGTGGTCATTCTTTTTAAAAAATAGATCCTGCTCTGTAAGTTAAAATAAAACTCACAGAATCTTGAATATTTGATTTTCTCCTACTCTGTTCAGTAGTTTCAAAGATGTCTGACAGTTTCTATGAACCTAGCAATGTTTTTTGTTGTTGTTGTTGTTTTGAAAAGATTTTTCATTGTTAGGTAATAAGGAGGTTGGAAAACTGTAAATACTACCTTTGAGTAAACAGTTTCAATGTCTAGATTGAATATAAGCCTGAATTTTCACAAACATGTCTATGAAAAACTAGCCTCCACTTAACAGGAACGTGATAATATCTAATAACTGATTTTTCAGGTGGTAGTTGAAGTGTTTATCTGCAGTGTTGGAGTGCAAGAGATGAAGAAAATTCCAATGCTTCTTTTCTTGTGCCAATATTATTGGAATTGTGTTTCTAAACTACTGAAATAAGATTTAGGAAGAAGGTGCTGTTCTAGCTTCTTTCTGCATTCTGTATCACTCTTTTTCAAATTTGTACTAAATGATGAAAAACAGGCTCAGAGCCTGGTTAAGGCCTCATGGTGTTTCATTTAGCACCTTCCTAGTTGATGAACTGATGAAGCCTGTGCTCTGGCTCCTGGCAGGGCTCTGCACCCAGTGCTCAGAGAGAGGCTGCGGGCACTCAGTTTTCCCTTCTGTGGGTCCTGAGACTGTAGCTTCACCACCTTTCAAACTGAATGTAGTAACCTGAACGTGGTCACATCCTGGAAAGTGGTAACCTGTATGCCTGTCTTAGAGAGACCATGGTTTAGACAGACAACAAATGCCATTCCTGTGTGGCACATAAATTTCAGAAGTCTGCTCAAGAATAGTTAAAAAATGACCTCAAGGGCAAGGTGTAACTTCTGAGGATTCTGCCACTCTAAAACTGCCACATACCTTAATGGGGATTCTGAGATAAGGTAATAGTACCAAGGGACTAATAAAGACTTTATGAGTGTTGATTTGTTTTAGAGTAAAAAAAAATTAAAAAATAAAAATAATAAAAAAGTAACTGTATAGTGAAAGACAGAGTCTCAGAAAAAATAACGAATAATGCTACTTTATAATAGCAAAAGGCCACTTTCACAGTATTTGAGCTACCACAGCCAGTACTGGCCTTTCTGGTGAGGTACTCAGCTCTGTAGCAGCAGCATTCCACGCTGAAGCAAGGAATTCCCTGGTTGGTTGAGGAGCAGCCTTCAAGCAGCAGGCGCTGTGTGCCATTGTCTGCCACATGGCAGTGCCGTTATGATGTCACGTGGGCAGATCCAGGAACAGCTGCAGAATCACCTCTTGTGTGTATAAATCCTGCCACTAGGGAGCTGGGCGACCCAGAAGTGGCATGAACAGGATAGACAAATGGTGCTGTGTGTCAGAAGGGCGAGGCATGGAAGTTTGTGTGGGGACTTGGTGTCATCCACTTGCAATACCAGCTTACCTATTGGCTGCTTCTCAGGCAGCAAATCTAGCCATGATTTCTGCTAGGCAGAAAGCTCTGGCAGGAAAGTGGCAACTCCAGATGGAGTGCCTGCCTGAAAACCTGGCAGTTCAAGTGGGTAGCTGCAGTGAGTGCCTGAGCCTGTTGCTGCCACTAAAGGGTGGCAGGGTTTCCACCTGTGTGAGGTGTGAGCAGGTGGATGATCTGCTCAGTGTGGTGGTGAAGCTCAAGGAGGAGATGGAAATTAAGGACTATCAGAAAGTGTGAGCAGGAGATATATTGGTGGAGTAACTCTCTGCTGACCATGTGAGACAGACACCAAGGTGATACCCCCACAGTAATGGTGGACCCCCTTCCATGCCATCGTTGAGCAGAGGAGACAGTTAAAGGGAAGAGGAGCAGTGGAAACATCCCAGTTTGCTGTAACAGGCAACCCCCATCCCAACCTACATCAGTTCTCCAGGTGCCCCTCAATAAACACAAATGTCACCTTGGACTTCCGGAGGGCAGACTTCAACCCCTCTAGGACCATGTTTGAGAGAGTCCCTTGGGAGGTAGTTTTGGAGAGCGTGGGAGCCCAGGAAGGCTGAGAATGTTTTAAGGAAACTGCTTTAAAGGTGCAGGACTTGATCATCCCCATGTCACGGAAGACAAGCCAACA
>PPHD01020610.1:0-13580 GCA_002909625.1 Bambusicola thoracicus | reverse complement strand
GAGGACTAAATAAATGTGTATGAGCTCCTACAGCTCCACTTGATCGGTCACCCTCATCCCTGCTGCACAGGTGGGCCAGAAGAGCAGAAAATATACCCTCCTCAGGATTTCATCCCCACCCCTGACATGGGAATACAGCTTGCTGCTTAGGAGAGCAAAGCCGGATGCCATCTTTGTGCATGGCCTGCACCAAGGACGCCTGGCCAAGCCTGCATCCAAGCTGCATCAGAGGGAGGTAGCTTCTCCCCATGCAAAGCCAACCACAGCAGGTGCCACGGATCTCCATCTCGTACAGGGGAAACGGCCCCACCATTTACATTTTCATGCCACTGAACAGCAGTTTGATTTTGCCTTTTGATTTACGCCTTTCTGTTTATTCCTACAAGTGAAATTTGTCTGCACCATATGCACAAACATCTATCATCTTTTTTTCCTGATGGCAAGGCAGTGCATATCAGGGACAAGGCCAAGAATAAAACACTGGCTGACAACCTTGCAGCCACTTCCTATCCAAGGTCTTAGTCAAATCAAGTAAGTTATGCTATAATGTGTCTGTGAACAGAGTCTATAACCTCTACGAATTCAGTCCTCGTGCTAGGTTTGGCCACTTGGTCATAATAAATTTGTTTTCTGACCCATTGATTCAATAAACTTAATTTCAAAATTAATCTTTTCAGGCTTCAAATGCACTGGATCCAATTATGAATCCAATAGTTCCTCTTAAAGTTAATATTCTGAAACTAGGTGGTCTAATGCTTTTTGCCCTCATGCGCCTCTTTGGTACTTAACTTTATATTAGTTGGCCTATAAAATTAAATATCTTAGGAAGAGAGCATCAAAATGACACCTAATCTTAAATCTACTCAACTACAAACATCAGTATGAAATGTTCCTTTTCCTGAATCACTTGCTTTTAGTTGGTATTATTATGCACAACAGTGCGCTAATTCGTGTGCTAGTTCATTATCTATATTTGACTATGCACACTAGACCAAACAGGAACAAGAATTCAGATTTTGATTATTTTTGTTTAGTAGTGCTGGTGGTAGTTGAAGATTTTTCTACAATAGATACAGTCTCAACACTTCACTCTCTGCCTAAAGGGGTGAAAAAATAATTTTTTTCTTCATTTATTTCTAGTAATTTAGATAAAACTACAGTCTGTGGGGAAACCTATTATAATTGCAAAAATATATACATTTCTATTCTTGCAAGGCATGGTTGCTAATACAGATAATTTTAAATGGTCATGACTGCAGGATACCCTGGACAGAATTTGCATTTCTTATGAGAAAAGCAACTTCCAGTCATGCAAGCCTTTCTCTTAGAGGCCTGGGGCAATGAGTGGCACAGCTCCACCATGACAAGGCATGGGGAACGAATGCACATCTCCAGGGCCAGTCAGATGCTTGCTTAGCCCGGTGCACTGCTGCTACACCTGTGGTGTGAGAGAGCTGGGGAAGGAAGCACAGGCTGGGTGCAGCTGCTGTCCACTCAGCCTGGGGCTTTGGGGGTACCCGTGCTGCTCTCTGGGGGTGCTTCAAGACGATCTCACATTGGCGTGCATTGTTCCTGCCTGTTAATAGGGTGATTACAAAAACCCTAATTCTGAACACAGTAATTGGCATTCAGGGATACGTAATTGGCAGTGTTATTTAGTGGCATTTTGAGACACGAGCAATGATTTATTCTTTACTGTTTAAACAGTCCTATCATTGTAAGTAAGCGCTTATCACAGCACTTCTCATCTGGGGGAGAGAGGGAGCACTGCTCAGCATGCTCCATTAGGAAATTCAAGCCTTAAACCAAGTGACCACAAAGTTCTATCAGCTCCCTGAAATGCAGCAGCTGTACATATTTAGCGTAATACAACCCCCATATTGTTGCAGAGGTCTGCTGTTTAAAACACACATAAGGCAGGTGAAACGTGACTATTTCACTCCTCTGTTTGAAAAATGAGAAAGTGTGGAGCGGTGTAACTTCTCAAACACATAAATAAGCATTAGGCTCATGGAGGAGACAGGTATGCTGTTGGACTAGCAATAACAGATTAAAGGTCAGCGGTTAAATCTGAAACGATTGCAACCTTGTTCTTTCAATCTTGTTCCTCAGCACTCTGCTCTATTACTAACAGGTCAAGTGCAAAATAAGAAGCAGGAGAGTCTGCTGAATTCTCCCATTCCTGCTTTAATTTAATGGCAGCATTTCCCAAATATTCTGTCCCCTGACTATTTAATGACATCAATACATATGCAGTGGGTAGCTATGGATTTCCCTTGCTAGGTCAGATTCTGTACAGTTATTGATATCACAAGAGCAAAGACAGAGAAAATTTGATTCACTAGCTTTCTTTGAAGCAGAGACAATGTAGCAAGCAATTATCAATTCTATGTTATCTTGTTGTTATTTGTATATAAAAAATAATGAATGCTATGCATTTCTGGATAAAAGATGCTGAAAATATCTAGAACTGCTTAGCTTCCAGAAGTTAATAGAGGTGTAGGAAAGGGAGCCAGTGGGAATAAGATGCTCTTAGTTGTCCCTCATCAAAACACAAGGACAAGAAGGTATCCAACAGAGAACACAGGTAATAAATTCTAACTTAGGTAATGGAGAACTTTTTCAGTATGATGCTTGAGAGATTGAAATCATGGCCATAACCTACTACTACTGATTCCTACTACTCAAGGTTTAGTAACAGGTTTAACTACACCTATGCTTTATATTAATATGTATTTATTTTAGTAGGGGACCTAAATCTTCTATTTCGGGATCTAGGCTATGAGATTAGAGATAACACACCAACAACTGGTTGTACTTTCTCAAGGTTTCCTGAGTTATCGGGTGCTCATCACTGCAGTACACATAGGACAGTCTAACTAGGATCACTTGCAATCCCTTCGCTCTTAAAATCTATGAGGGCTGCTCTGAAAGTAATACCTCCCGTTGTATTATGTTGGCCCAAAATGTCAGAGGTGAATGTCGGTCGTATGGTAGTAGAGGGTGAACCTTCCCACCAATATTCCATGTTGTTGCCATGTGACAGATAGCAGCAGAATGGCAGTCTGACACAACGGTATCTGACATAGAAGTGTGTATAGAGCAAAGGCACGTCACTGAATTCCTCCATGCAGAAAAGATTGCATCCACTGACATTCGTTGATGCTTGCTGAACATTGATGGAGACCAAGCAGTGGATGTGAGCACAATGAGGTGGTGGTGTGTTTCAGCAGTAGCAACAGCAACATGAAAGACAAGGCACATTCCAGACAGCCATGCAGATTTTTATGAGCGTGGCATGCAGGTTCTTGTTCATGGCTGGTGAAAATGGATAGTTAATGGTGGTGACTGTGCTGAAAAAGAGCATTTCATAGCTGAGAATTTCTTCTATTAAATAGTGTTATCATGCTCTTTGTATCTGTTGTAGATTCCACAGAAATAAATGGGAGGCATTACTTTCAGAGCAACCTGCGTATATAACTCATGCCAATTTACGACTCAGAGTCATGGGCACATCATCTGAGTGTGATCTGGATCCTGTTACATCACAGTGTCTTACACACTTTAAGAGACACTGAACTGCATATGCATGCATCTACATGTGTGCATGTACGTGGGAGCTTGTACTGAAATGAGAAGCAGTCTAAGAGCATGTATTTCCCTCTTCCACATCTCTAGAAAGAAGGACGTAAGCACCACTCCTGGCAGAAGGCTCCACGTGACTTTAACTTGCCTGTCTGCTCCAGTAGACATTATGAGCTTGATTCTCCAAGACTGCCACTGAAATTCCACTCTACTGATTTTTGCAACCTAATTCTTCAGGCACTTTTTTGTTGTTGTTGTTTCAACAGGATGATGTGACCCAAATTTCTAAAGAAGGGTAATTTTATGTAACAATGCATCTTGATTCTAGGATCTATATGTACTTATGTGTTGTTCCCACACATTTAGAATCCTAGACTTGGAGAACTGAATTTTGTTGCAACTTGGCAGGCTTTGAATGCTTTATAGCATGAGGGAAAACAGTACCATTTAGATACTGTTAGCCAAAATTAGCCAAAATTTGAAGGATTTTTTGAATAATAAATATTTGTAAGACCATAAAGACTATCCAAAGACTCCTTTTGCACCAGTAAGTCCCAAAAGGCCACAGGTACTTTTTCAACAACTACAAATGCTGGAGCGTTCCTACGTGATTTTTCTTTAAATGGCATTTAGCGCATACTGCTGTAGAAAGACAGCTGCTGAAGCAACCTAGAGGGCATTTTCAAGCACTGTACTTCAGCGATTACAGCAATTTTTGTAGGCATTCAATATTAGGATTACATTCTAATTTTAGACAAAGTTAAATTTAAATTGAGTAGGAGGGGTTTTCATGGTACTTTAGATGTTCTAGTATTGCTTACCTCAAACCAAAAATGTATAGCATCTGAATTTTACAGCCACGATGATGTTATGAGCCACAGTACACTTTAAAAGAGTGAAACTACAGCTCACTAGCATCAGCAGATGTCCTCTGCCACAATGGGACCCAGACTTAGGCTTTAAAAGCACAGCCTTGATCTTACTGCCATGGGACTTGGTGACACAGCTCCCACTGCCTGGTAAGGCTGAGGCTGTCACACACAGCCACCCTCTCCTATATCTGCATGATGCCTCCTCTTAGTGGTGTATGTGCAGCGACCATCCTGAAACCCTGAGGCCAAACTGTGGGACTGGAACGCTCCTGTTGGTGTTTATCTAAGCTCTCTGATTCTCTAAAAAACCCAAGCATCAGGCTGAAGGGAACTGAAAGAAACAAGGTTAGTAAAGGGCTGACAGTCCAACAGACAATAGAGATGGAAAGTGAGGGACTGGGTGAAACAGAAAACGAAAGAAAAGAGCTTCTGTTAGATGCTAAATGAGACCCAAGCTGGGCCAGTTAAAGCTATGTCTATGCAGGTTACGTCTTTCCTTATTTCTCTTACCTTGTTTCTCTTGAAATATGCTCTTCGGCAAGCTGCAAAGCACTTCTCGCTGCAGAAGCATTTCACTTCACTTCCCATACTCAGGGAATAGCGCTTGATTCCAACTTTCTGGCACCAGGCACACATTATTTGTACATTTGACACATCATCTTCTACAACAAAAATATAAGAACAATGTTTACATGAGATGCAAACACCTTCCTCAGACATCCGCACACTTAGTCTTAGCGCAACCGGCACCGGCTCATCTTATTTCTAACCTCCTTACCGTTTGGGAACAGAAATGCGCCTGCCTGCCACTACCAGCTCGTTCACAGGCAGCTGGCGACCTGTGTTAACCTGGCTCAGTAGATTAGCAGAGCTTCTAGGATGGCTGGAAAAGATTATTAGCTTAAAAATGGTGCATTGCTGAAAAGCTCTGGATGCCTCGAGGTTGGGTGTTTTTTTTTTTTGCACGTATAAGGGTGCACAAGTCTTTACTAAATAGGCAACCCAGAACAGAGGCTTAGTAAGTCCTGATGCCTCACTCTCATTGCTTACAGCCCTGTGCAGTGAGCACTTCAGATATTCTACTCAGCCAGCTGGTGACAAAAAGCAGCCGGGTGGTACTGCACCAAAAGAGGTCTCTAACAAAAGCTCTCTGCTAAATAAGAAGTGAAACATGCCATTGCAGTGTTGTTTTGAAATAATGACCGATGTACAAAATGGGAGCTTTCATTGGAATATAGCAGTCACCAAAACCTGCACTTGAGCAAGAAGGGCGATGCAGCACTGGTGAGGTCTGCCAGGTTACATCTCAGTTGTTGTGCTCATCAGCCAAATCTGAATCCAGAGCCCTTGAACCTCTTTCAAGCTCCTCTCAATCATGTGCTACAAATACGAGGTGTATGCCTTCTGAGATGTACAACTGGAATACTGCAAAAGTCCTAACGAGGTTCTTGTGCATTCGTCATCTTCACCCCACTTCACAGGCAGGGGATAGTTAAGCCTCTTAGACAGATGACTGCCACAAGTTAGCAGGAATCTTTTGACTTAAATCCCAGAATTCTTCAGTTCTGATGTCCAGTCTATTGTACAGCGTGACCTTTCAGTTACAGGCAGCTGCCATTGTCTAACTGCTGGGAAAAAAAGTCCCTAAAGACTAATTGTTAAAGCAGCGCCTCGTCCCTGAGCGGCAGAGAATTCATGGCTCAGAGAGTCTGTCGTGCAGCCATCCCATTTCCCTATAAAGGATTTGTTTTCGAAGCTACGCTGTCATCGTTCTGTAAAATTATTGGCAAACTAATTTTTAGCGGAGTGATTTGGCTCCTTTCCCCGGCTCTCATAACTCAGAACTACGTGCTGCGTTTTATTCACCTTAACGGAATAAATAGTGCCAGTTTAATAACTTTTTTTTCCTTCTGCAAATTGTGTTATGATTTATAGCTACAAATAAAATTGTACAACGTTAACAAAAAAACGACCTTTTTAGTTTTAATCAGACTGTCTACCTTTAAAGCTGTATTTAAGGCTAAGTTGTAACATAGATTTGTGCTTAATGCATTTTATCACTCTTCAGAGCAGGATTTGCCAGTATTATAAATGCTGTAATATATTGAACATCAAGGGAAATCACAACAATTTGGACAGGATAACCACCAGCTATACAGAGGGTAAAGAGGTCTGCAAGCACCTCCCTGCACCAGCCTGGAGCTAACTATCCCAGCTGGACACAGCAGCATTTCTCTCCATTCTTATCTTGACCAAGCTTTCACAAAGGAGCCCTGATTCAGCTGTGTTTGCACCAAAATAAAGCCATTCCTTACAGGCTGAACTTGCCCTTTGAATACACCGTAACAAGTGAAGCTCCCATGAGCCAAAGGAAACAGCCGGCAACCCCTTGTTTCAGATAACAGCAACATATATTCTCCTACTGACAAGAAGTATTTTATCTCCAGAAATTGGAAGATCTACCAGAGATAGCTTTACAACAGCCTTGTTACTGGTGAGAACAGCTGTCATTAATGAGGAAAGAAAATTTCAGAGCTGGCCAAGTAGGTGCTGGAGTACCTTGTTTTGAAGTAGACTGGCTCATCAGGGGCATAGACCTGAGGGAAAAGCACAGAGCTCTGCCACCAGGATTGCCAGGAGTTTTCATGCACAACTTAACAGGGGACATACATCAGCTACCACTCAACTCCTGACCACTGACACGCACTGACTGCTTCCTGTGGATGATCAGAACGATCACACGATTGTTCAGTTTCAATTAAGAGCATCCCAGCAGCAACTGTTTAAAGGGAAAGGCCACATTACAACTTCCGTGCATTAGGTTATGCAGGAGAGTAAAGCTCAACCCACCTCCTTTTGCCAAAGGCTCCCTTTAACACAGACCCAGGCAAGAAGAGCAGTGGGCAGGCAGAGGCACCTGCTCAGTCAAGCTGTGGTCTCCTCGTGCCCTGCAGGACTTTGTCACTACCTCAAGGAGAATCCTTTGAAGCAGCATCACTTAATATGTGATCCATGGAGCTGACAGTCCATAAACCAGCAGAAAATGGCCCACTATCTACCTCTAGCTACTGCCTGCACCTCCAGGAAAAGACAGCTGATATCCAGAAGGCATCATCAATATTAATCAAAATGTTCATTGTTTTGAAAAGGAGAAAGGTGAAAGGGAGGGAAAGAGCCTGCCTATATACAAAGAACTTCAATTATTTCTCTATTCCACTCCCTTCTCCCTCCACCATCAAAAATATTCACACGCCACATAGTCCTTTTCATAGTAACAGCAATAATAAAAGTAGATGCCTCTTCCATCAATAAGGCATAGGAACACTGCAACATGAGGATGAACTGCATATAGCCGTGTAAAGCAAACAGCAGTACTTCAGAAGGAGGTAGAGGGCACGCAAATTTTTGATGCAACCGCATCTTCTTGTAATGAAGCGCATCAGATGAAAAAGGAAAACTTCCAATATTGCGTGATTAATTCTCTATGGACCATCAACAAAAGTTCTGTGCAGGCTGGGAGGGGAGAATTTGCTTTAAAACCGGCTCCTTTCTTTTAGCTTCCAGTGAAGCTGAGAACAGCAAACTAAAGTGCCCATTCCCGATGGGTACAGAGCCATGCCCTTCTGACTGGCGCAGCAGGGTATGTGGGTGACAGCTGTGGACAACCATACTGGTCCAGGCCAGGCGGTGTGCTTTCCTTCTTGACACTGGTTGCAGCAATGATCTGAGCAGAAGCTGTGAAAGCACTTGAGGGATGTTTCACTACAGAGCATTAAGCTTAGTGACCGGAAAAGAGGACTGCTACGTTAACAGAAAAGTAATAGTCCATGTATTTCTACTATTGCGATCCACAGCACTGCAGAGCAATAAGCTTAAAAATCCATTAAGATTGTGTGAAATAAGGAAAGCCAAAGGCCAGTGATTTAATTGCAATCTTCCTAAACACAAACTGGAATAATCCAAACTCGGTAATTCAAATCTACCATTCAAGACAACTCTCACTATTTCACAGACCTTTGTCTCATACGGCCAAATTCTTTAAAAATCACTTTACCAGACTCTCGTCCTTCTTTCAGGAAAATGTATCAAATCCCGGTATCTGCAACACTCAGCAAGAAAAACCCGGGACAAGAATGCAGGGCAGCGGGGAATTTCAAACGGAGTAGCTTGAGGCTGCATCCTGAATCTTTCTTCTAAACTCTCTTAGGCCAGGTCTGCACTAAGAAAGCTGATCCGCAATAATTGCATTGTGTACTACATCGGCAACGCTCTCCTGCGTACACAAACTTTGCTGGTAGCCTCACTGTGCGTATCAGCTTGAGTGAAATGAGCTCACCCCAACAGCATGCCCACGTCCATCATACGAGCCCGCTGGAACAGCTCTGCTGATGAAGATCATTCAGCATCACTTTCAGGACTCACATAGCTAGGCTGACACATGGTTTAAAGTACAAAAATAACATCTGCAAGTCTTAGGACAGATCTGAGAGGGTGGTGAGATGCTGGAATGGGTTGTCCAGAGGGGCTGTGGATGCCCCATCCCTGGAGGTGCTCAAGGCCATGTTGGACGAGGCCCTGGGCAATCTGATCTAGTGCTTGATCTAGAGGTTGGCAACCCTGCCTGAAGCAGGGAGGCTGGAACTTGATGATCCTTTCCAACCCAAGCCATTCTATGATTCTATGATCATTTTGAAGTGACAGCAAATTTTTCTTAATCAACCACATTCTTTTTCTCCCTGTGGCCTTGCAACTTTATGAGCCACTCTTGTATTATGCTGAGTATGTTCTCAGATTTGTCACACCTGTGAGAGGTAGGACAAAGAGGAGCTGGCATACTGACACTGAATAGTAACGGGAGAGCCTTCAGCAGAATATCCGCGCTGCTACTCCCTATAATCACATCAGGTAATAGAAAGACGTATTCCTTTCACATACAGCACAAGACCTGAATTTCCAGCCTCTCCTTTTGTGAGTTCTCCACTCTTCATACGAAGCTTCGTAGGAAGAGCTATTGTGGGAGTTGAAATGCCTAGCTTTTAGTGCCTCTGGGTTGTGTCATTACAGGTGGAAGAAGCACTCCCTGCACCCACTGCACAGATACTATTCAGATACATCTCCTTGTGGTTTTTTGCCTGTGTATTTTTCATAATGAACAATGCAATAAACATGGTGTGTTTGCAGTGTTAAATCATGTTCCCAAAGGGAGCAGTTTGTATAACAAGATAAAATTATCACATTATAATAACTAAATATGCATCAGTCTAAAGCATGCTCCAATTAATCATCAAAAGTTTGCACCGCCTCTTTAGGTCTTAATTAAGCAGAATGTTTGGTGGGGTTTTTTTTTCTTTCAAACCAGTATGAAGGAGCTGCAGAAAATTGTTCCTCTTAAAGCCAATGAGCAGCAGTTTAGACTAATCGATCTTATATGGAACCATAATTTGGAGAGGTGGAGAGAAGGGGAGGAAGGCGAAGAGTACAATAGAGCAAATCCATCATGGATAGCTGTGTCCCTTTATCTAGGCAAACCAGCACGGCCTGCAGTGCTTAGAAAGCTGATCCTAAAATCCCTGCAATTCTGGAGTTAAATCCCAATCAGTTTACTAACTTTAAGACTGCAACATTCTGCTAATACTGTTTTGAACTCTCTGATATGCATTTTCAACTTTAATTCTAGTTTAACGAATCCAGAAACACTAAATGCAGACAGAGTTCTCATTCTAATGATTATGATGATCCCTGGACAGGTGCTCCTAAATCTTACTTTCCATATTTACTTGCAAGAAATTCAGCGGGAGATGTTCAATTGTTCTGGCAAGAAAAAATTACTCCTGAAGGTATCCACCTACAGTACTGAAGCAGTGATGGTGAGTGGAAGAAAGACCATAAGGATGCAGGGTCTGGGGCAGAGATCTCAAAGTAAGTGAATGTGCATGGAATCTGTCCTTGGCTGCAGTTGTGTTTGTTGCTTGATACAGAAATATTTCAGCAGCTAATCCTCCTGGATGTCTTCCTACAGCCCACCTCCTCCTGGCACATGAGTTTCCTTCTTCCGCTGCTATCAGAGACAGGCATCACCACTTCTGCTTCTTTTTCTTTTCTTTTTTTTAACTGTGTGTTTCCACCCTACTACATGCCACTTGACAGTGGGAGTTTGGATCTCAGTTATACTCCTGGACACTATGTTAAGGCACATGTGAGATGAGGAAGTGATCTGTGACAGCCAGCATGGCTTCACCAAGGGAAGATCATGCCTGATCAATCTGGTGGCCTTCTGTGACAGTGGTGGCATCGATGGACAAAGGAAGGACAACTGATGCCAAAGGCGAGACCTTTGACATGGTGCTCCACCACATCCTCGTCTCAAAACTGAGAAAGAAATGGATTTGAAGGGTGCACTATTGGATAAATAAAGAACTGGTTGGATGGTTACGGCCAGAGGGTTATGGTCAGTAGTTCTACGTCCAGTTGGAGACCAGCCTTGAATGGTATCTCCCAGAGGTCAGCCTTAGGACCTGCTCTGCTTATGAAGAAGTGAAATTGTTTCTGACAGATTCTTGGTGATATCAAGTAAAGTATTCGCAAGTGAGCCAACAGTCACATACGGAAAGAAGAAATGAACTCACCCAACTGGTGAAGGGGATCTCTGGCTATGCAGCTCCTTCACAAGAAAAAGAGTGTAGGTCCAGCCTGGCCCTTATATGAGTCCAAGGTGGCTCCACTCTGGGCCTACCCCTTGTGGTCATGTGGGAGCACAGATGCAAGCGATTTTCCTGTGCTCCCTAGGCCAGACACACTCCTTCACAAGGTGCTCAATCATCGTGACCTAACAGTTACCCAACAGGACCAATGCTCTTTAACATCTTTATCAACAGCCTAGATAGTTGAATAGAGTGCAGGCTCAGCAAGATTGTAGACAGCACAAAGCTGAGTGGTACAGTTGACACAATAGAAGGAAGTGATGCCATCCAAAGGGACAAGCTTGAAAAGTGGGCCCAAATGAACCTAATGAGGATCAACAGAAGGCTAAGTGCAAGGTGTTGCACTTGGATTGGGGCAATCCCAGATATGTATACGCAGTGGGAGAAGAACTCCTTGAGAGCAGCCCAGCAGGGAAGGACTTGGGGGTTCTGGTGGATGAAAAGCTAGACACGAGCCAACAGTGCATTTTTGCTGTCTGGGTGGGTGGCCTGCAAGGAGAAGGAGGGAACTGTCCCCTCTCTACTCTGCCCTGGTGAGGTTTCATCTGAAGTACTGCATCCAGGCCTGGGGCCCCCAGCATAAGAAAGATGTAAAGCAGTTGTAGAGGGTCTGGAGGAGGATCATGAAGATGACCAGAGGGCTGGAGCACCTCTCCTCCAAAGTCAGGTTGAGGGAGCTGGTCTTGTTCAGCCTGGAGAAAAGAAGGCTGTATGGAGACGGCCTTCCAGTATTTAAATGGACCACATAAACAGGAGGGAAATACTTTTTACACAGCCTGACAGTGGCAGGACAAGGGAGAACAGACTTAAAATAAAAGACAGGAGATTTAGATGAGATGTTTGGACGAAAGTTTTCACTCAGAGGGCAGCGAGGCACTGGCACAAGCTGCCCAGAGAAGCTGTGGACATCCTATCCCTGGAGGTGTTCAAGATTAGGCTGGATGGGGCCCCAGGGAGCCTGATCTAATGCCTTATTTAGTTGTTGGCAACTCTGCCCATGACAGGAGCTTTGGAAGCAGATGATACTTAAGGTCCTTCCGAACCCAGGTCATTCTATGATTTTATGATTTTCTGGAGGGAAGCTTAAAGAATCCACTAGAATGGCCCTTAGCCCCATGCTGGGGACTATGTACAATTTATCAGTACACATTTTTAAATTTTATAGCTCTTTTCATTACTACTTTCAAATGAAAAGCTGAAAAACTCCCTTTTCAAATAAATTAGATCTTAACATCTGTAGCATCAACAAAGAGTGTTTGTGGTTTCCACAGCAATAGGCCAGGGTTTCATAATGGTTAGCTCTGAGTTATCAATTGGCTCTCCTGAAACTGACTATGCACTGATGGAGACCAAGTAGCACACGTTCAGATTTTTTTAACCCAAAGCAGTTCCTGAGGCAGATGTTCCCACGAGAGGCAGAAGCACTGTTCCCATCGTTTTTCTTATATCCGAGATGCTTTATCTGATTCAACTTATATTCTAAAAATGAACAAATGCAACTCATGCAACAGTTCCACAGAACCCTTTGTTAATAGCACTTCAGCGCTGATCCTCTAAACAGATGGGGTCTGTGACAAACTCAAGGTATAACAAGTTCTTTGGAAAACGTAATTGCGAGAGGAAGATTAAAAAACAGGGCTTACAACAGAAAGCTCTTTGCAGCCATAGCCACAGAGATATCTCAGGAGGTCTATAAAAGAAAGAAGAGTCTCTTAACATTTGCTATGCTACTAAAATAGTCAAGTGTCCCACCTCTTAAAAAAATCATTTGGGGGAACCACAACTTGTCCATGTTTTCTATGTCCACGTTGAGGCGTATTTTCATGTGCAGTTCAGTAAGAACTGAACACAGAACCATATAAAAATCAGCTTTAAGGCAGGTTGGAAATAAGCGAAGGAAAAAGCATATTTATGGAGGTGGAATTCCCCAGGCATTTTTAATATATGCTATTAAAGTATATGCATAAAGTACAAGTATACTTTGTGATTTGCCTTATAGCACAAAGAAAACACTTCATCCTCCACAGAGAGCAAAAGGCGTCAATAGTGGGCTATATAGGGCAGGCATATGGGCAAATATCGACATCTTAAAACACAGGCACTAAAACTCTACAATCAGTATAAGTTTGATGATGTTTCAAACCAAAAACAAAAGAAAGTGTTTGAAGAGTAGTGACTATAACTGTTGGGCTAAGCCTGCAGTTACAGAAATTGTACACTGGAATAAGCTTTGGAAAATCCTGAAAAAGGATCCAGAGTGCAGTGAAATTAAAGTCTCCTCAATGTATAGGCTTAATTAGATCTGATAATATGGTCTTTATTTAAGGGAAATTGCCACTGGGTTCTGCCTGGAATAAGACTCCTTGGTAATGCAGTCGTAGAACCAATTCCTTGGTGAATTCAGACAGATAATCATGGGATT
>PPHD01020609.1:2646-13581 GCA_002909625.1 Bambusicola thoracicus | reverse complement strand
GCTTTTGGCTGGGCTGGTCTGGCTGCTGTTGGCACCCAAAAGGAGCGGGGTGGGCAAGAGAGCCTGTGCCTTGCTGGATGGGCTAGGACTTTGTAATGACAGGAAACTGAAGAACCTGGTGTGGGGCTGGCTCTGGCTGGAGCTGCAGAGCCCCTCCTGCCTGGGTTAAGTCCTTTGTGCACTGCTCGCTCTGCTCCATTATTTTGGCTGCTTTTTAAACCACTCATTTTCTTTTTTAACTCTCTTTTCTTCTCTCCTTCCTGCCGTAGTCTGGGGTTATTGATCCTAGGGAAGGGCCTGGCCTGAGCTCCATGAGCCTTTGATCAAATGTTCTCCAGCACTTGGGAGAGTGCTGGAAAGGGCAAGCTGCTCCTGTCTGAGGCAGCTTGGTTGTGCTTTGGGTCGTGCCTTGGAGAGGGTGCTGCTTTTAGCAAGCTGGTGTGGTGCTTTGGGACTGCAGATGCTGGATGCAAACGAGGGCTGTTCCCCAGCTCTGCTGCAGGGAGCTCACGCAGGTGCTTGCAGTTGTCTTGCTAATTTGCACACCCCTAAAGCTTTCTTTGAGCCACAGGTGTCAAGGAAGAAATAACCTTTCTTTTTTTTTACTGGGTGGGTGGGAGGTGTAATAACTGTAGGAGGAATCGTGTGATCTGCCAATGCTAACGTAACGAAAGAGCTTCTCCTCTTCTCTTAAAGCACAGAGTACATTGCTGAGCTAAGGCCACAGGGCTGACGTGAGTGAAGCAGGCTCTCCCCTTGTACTGTAACATAGCCCCGTACCTCTGCTTACTCATTGAAACAGAACTTTGGTGTATCTGAATGAAACGACTGTGCCAATAAATGATTTCTCCAACACCTTGTGGTCACTTCTGCTTCATGAGCTGAAACAACATCCAACTGCACGTAGCAGGGGGGTTGAAACTAGATGATCATTATGGCCCTCTTAAACCAGGCCATTGTATGATTCTTCTTGTCGCTTTGCTGTCCTGGAAGCCAGGTGCCACCCTTTCACATATGTCTGCATGTGAGTGCAGCCTTTGCCATGCTGGGGAGGCTGCAGCCAACAGGACACCTCCCGTTCCAAAGCAGAAACGCAGTGTGAGTTAGGAAGCATCCACACTCAGTGAGCTGAGGGCTAGAGGTCGTGCCAGGGCAAGGAACTACCACAGTAACCAGAAATAACAGGTGGAAAAATTCTTCAAACACATCTTTTCTTTCCAAAGAAAGCTTTAATTTCAACAAGACAGGAAGCTGCACAAAGGGAGCTACCACAAGTTCTTTTGAACAACAGCTTAAAACTATCTACATCAGTCCTTGTGGACTAGGGGTCCTCCCTCCGAGTAACAGTCTGGCCACACGGGCTTAGCCTTGCAAAGGCCACGGAACTACCTGGTAGATTTTGCTCTGTCCTGTACCAGGCTGTCCCCCCATCACACAAAGCAGCAGTGGAGGATTAGGGACACCGAAAACAATTACACCCCAGGAAAAATGGGACTTGAAATAGTCGTCTCCTCTTCCCAGCCCTGGTTGTTCACATTAGAAACGTGGCCCACTCGAAGTCCAGGCTGATGTGTTTTCAAAGGAGCAGCAGAGAACTCTTCCAGTTCATGTGTCAGCTGAACCCCAAGCATCCCCAGCTGCAGCCAAGCAGGCCAGGGAAGCCTGCCCAGGCCACCCATCCATCCCCTTGGGCTGAAGAAGTGCAGAGCCCAGACCTTGCAGCAGAAGCTAGGTGGTACCTCCTTCCCCCTCCCTTTCACCACCCCTCAGCTGCTAAAATACAAAGCCCTACAGCTCCACAGTGCAGTGCTTGAAGGAGATGCGACAGATTGCTTTCAGCAGGATGCACGTTAACACCTCCGACATACTTAACGACAAGAGGGCTTGTTTCAAGCCTAGCAGCCTCTTCCAGTACAACAGAAAAGTGAACATTGCCCCCACCCGTTCCCAGGCTGCAGGATGTCACCCAGCCTGGGTTGGTGGCCAGAAGATGGCCAGACCTTTCCCTTAGCTAAGACTAGTCCCTGCCAGAGCCATGCCTATGCTTCCAGCGTGGAAGTGATGGGGAAGGGGTTATGTAAGGGAGGCAAAACCCAAAGGCTCCCATCCCAGTTCTGAGCTGGAAAGGGGTCTCAAATCTCAAGCAAGAAAAGAGGCAATTGGAGTTTCTATTTAAACCATCCTAACCAAAATAAGAATAGTGATAATCAGGTAAACTGTCCAACAGGAAAGGAGGAAAAAAAAAATTCAACCCCAAACAGTTAAGACTCCAACTGGCATTTGTAACCATCTGTGCAGACAGAAGGAGAGGGGAGGAGCGGGATCTGACGATGCCGTGCCATCTCCCCAGTGCTCCAACCCACCAGCATCCCATCCTCATCACTGCCCATGGACCCGGTGGCACCCGGCCATCCCCACCACCAGGGGACAAGGAGCCTCTGCTGCCCATCTACTGACCGTCTCGCTCCCACCACCCGCCTGCTCTTCAGTTCTCACCCGCCTGGACGTACTCTTCGGCGGCCTTGGAGATGGTGCTGAGGTACTGCCAGCTCAGGGCAGCCAGGAGCATGGCACNGAGGTACTGCCAGCTCAGGGCAGCCAGGAGCATGGCACAGGACAGGTAGATGGGGGAATAGTGATGGCGTGAGGCCATGGGGCCGCTGGGCAGGCTCATGGCACGGATGGAGGCGATGATCTGCTGTGTCTTGTTGGACGAAGGATCCGTGCTGGGGATCTTCTGGTAGATCTGGGGAGGGGGAAAGAAGGAGTGGGGTTTACGCATGTTGGTTGAGGAGNAGGACAGGTAGATGGGGGAATAGTGATGGCGTGAGGCCATGGGGCCGCTGGGCAGGCTCATGGCACGGATGGAGGCGATGATCTGCTGCGTCTTGTTGGACGAAGGATCCGTGCTGGGGATCTTCTGGTAGATCTGGGGAGGGGGAAAGAAGGAGTGGGGTTTACGCATGTTGGTTGAGGAGATAAATGGGATTTCTGCGTGGAAGAGGGAGCTTCGTGGGTCACAAGCACCACGTCCTCAAGAGTAACCTCAGGGTGGATGGCTCAGCTGCTGCACGGGGCCAAAGTCCATTTCCCTTGAGAAGTGCATTAAGCCAGGCAGCCTCTTGAGGGCACCCCACGATGGGAGATGGACTACCACGCCTCTGACACAAACATCAGCCACAAAGCGGTGCTCTGGGGCAAGCAGCTCTGGCCCAGCAAGCCTCACTCACTGCTGCTGGGCTGCAGCTCACCCCAAACCAGCAAGGACACCCCAGGGTGATCAGCTGCTGGTGTGACTGCAGATAGTTACCTCAAGTGGAAAACGCCATGGTCTTGGGATTGGAAAACCCCTTTGTCATGGGGTTGGCCTGCCTCCAAAGGGAGCTCTAACAACCCATGGTTTAGGGTGTCCCTGATGCATGACATCTGTTTATTAAACACCTCTCACTGAATCCCATGAATCCATTCACTGGCTGTAAACTTTTAACACCCCCACAGTACCCTGAAGCCACGAGTCCCACTGCTTTAAATACCTGCAAAGAGCCAGCCTTAGTTATTGCTGGCCAGGAAGTACAAACACAAACTGCACCACATCAGCTGCAACTATGGACACGGTGAAAACAAGAGCACTAGCTGCAGAGCTGTCTTTGGGGAGATGATGCAACCTGTTTTGAAGAAAAGTGCTGCTGGAACAGTCCTCTTGCCTGGTCAGATGGGAAGCTCTGGTGCTCTGAAAGCTGACTCATCTTGCTCTCAATCAGAATCAAGACAAGATGTTGGTCGCTGCCTCTTTGCACAGGCACAGACCAAGGGGCGTGTTTAAAGGACTAAGCAGTTTGGTCCATGCTAATACCATGTCAGGTGTCCTGGCACTAGTAGAAATGTAATGAAAGGATTAATAGCTTCATGGGTCTGCAAGGGACAGCCAATTCCACACCAGGAATGAGAATACAACAGCCAGAAATGACTCCAAGCAAGCGGTTCAACCTACCTCTTCCACATACTGGTACATGATGGCTTTGACAGACTGCATGTTTGTGGCATCCATCATCAGAGTGACAGCTTGTCCCTTCCGGATCTTCACCACCCCTCTGAACACCTGCTTGTTGTTATAGCAGGCAGCAAGAGTGGCAATAGCCATCACCTAGGGAGAAACACAAAGAGCCCTCATTATACTACAAGGAGATTGCAAAGGAAATAGAATCATAGGATGGCCTGGGTTGAAAAGGACCACAATGCTCATCTGGTTTCAACCCTCTGCTATGTGCAGGGTCACCAACCAGCAGACCAGGCTGCCCAGAGCCACATCCAGCCTGGCCTTGAATGCCTGCAGGGATGGGGCATCCATAGCCTCCTTGGGCAACCTGTTCAGTGCTGGTCCAGAAATAACCTTGGTCCTAGTGACACCACAGGCAAAACACTCTGGAGTGAAGCCACAATTCCACCTACAGCAGAAATGGCACGTACCAGCACAATACAGGCTATTACATGCTACATAACCCTCCCACCTCCAACTTCAGATGGTCTGGGCTGCAGATGATGAATAACCGCTTCTATGTAATAACCTACCTGGGGGATAGCACAGAAGTTGAAGACACTTTGGTTTTTCAGGCGAGACAAGTAAGTGAGGACATCAGGAACATGGCGGAGGGCATTGGTGATGAGTTCATTCATACACTGGACGGCCATATCTATGTTCTCTGGCTTGGTAAGGTCAGAGAGCTTCTTCGTGTATCTGCTCCAAACCTAAACACCAAGATAAGGACTCAGAAGTTGGAGGGTACATTCATATCATAAAGGAGACATCAGTAACAGCAAGAGGTCTGGGGAACCAACAATAATCACCAGAGCCTTGAAGGACTGGGACTTACTAGGCTAAAGGAAGGGCTCTGGAAACGTGACAGTGACCTTCATATAGATGGGGACCTTCACATAGACGGGGAATGGTTTTAAACTGAGACAAGGGAGGTTTAGGTTGGATATTAGGAGGAAGTTTTTCCCCCAGAGGGTGGTGACGCACTGAACAGGTTGCCCAAGGAGGCTGTGGATGCCCCATCCCTGCAGGCATTCAAGGCCAGGCTGGATGTGGCTCTGGGCAGCCTGGGCTGCTGGTTGGCGACCCTGCACATAGCAGGGGGTTGGAACCAGATGAGCATTGTGGTCCTTTTCAACCCAGGCCATTCTATGACTCTGTGGGGAAAAAGGGCGCACCTTCATGTCTTCTCTAGGTAGGGCAAAGAAATACAGCTCACGTGCCAGGCTGGTATCACAGAACGCTCTATCAGACAGACATGTAGACTGTCAATCCATTAACTTTGATTTAAAGAGACACAATGGATGCTGTAATTTTAGCAGTGCACCTTAAACTATGCACCCTGCAGAGCATTTGTGAGACACATGTCCTGGAAAGCACGGCTCGTTGGCTACACCCACAACAGATCTTGGACAGAAGTACAAAAGACTATAAAGGGACAGGAACAAAATTATCAGTGATGGAAAAACCCCAATCATGGGGATTTTCAAGAAGATTCTAGAAGGAACTCTCACAAGGAGAAGCTGCAATTCACTATCAGAGCAGCAACAACAGCACCTTCAGTCTTTCTTAGCACAGTACAAGCATTTCGAGAAGCAGAGCAGGCCTGCTCACCCAAAGGCAATGTTTTCCCTTACCTCTCTGGGCCAGAACTCCCTTCCTTCCAGCTGGTCCTCTAGATAGTCACGTATGATGTTGGTTTTCTGAAGGAAGAGGCCCATGGAGTTTGCCAGCTCTGTGTCCTGCCCTACAATAGGGTCTTCTAGCTCTGATGCAGAGAAGAGTCGGGAAAGGCCTATCCCCACCAGCCCAGCAACGTAGTGGCAATACTGTGAGGCACCAGGAGGGGAAAGGGCAGGGAAAAAAACAAGATAAAAGGAGAAGTTACAAAGAGCTGCCTACTTAGCACAGCACGTTTCATAAAGTGAAGCTCAGGAGATGATTCACACTATGTCTGCTGCAAGTTTGCACGGCCCTCTTTGCTCCACCTCAGCCTTTCCATGCTCAGCAAACACGTTGCCAAGGAACTCTTGTGCCACGTCACTGACTGCTGGTGCTACTGTGCTTTCAGCACCAAATGAGCTGCCCACAAGGGAACAGCCGGTGTGTTGGGTGACCCAAAGCAGGTGGCTGGTGGGCTACACCAGATATCCATGCCCTTCTGTTACCCACAGGACCAACAGCTCCACTCTATCCAAGCCCACACAGCCTCCCTCCCTCTGCTGAACCCGCTTCACACAGAAATGCCCTTTCCCTACAGACATGAACATGAAAGATGTTGGACTTCAGGAGAAGGCTCCCAGATGTGAATATCGTGTAGGAAGAGATGCAGTGGCCAGCCCTGCTCCTCAAAGGTAACCGAAACCCTGTCTGCTCGGGGTCTCCCACTGACTCATTGCACTCCTACTGTCATTCAGTGTGTCTGGGCAGACTTACCCGATCCCACTCACTCTGAGAATCCACCTTCTTTTCCAAGAACTCCGCCATCCCAACACCCATCTTGTGACAAATGTCAGAAATCACATCCTGGTAGACCTTTGCCAGGTTCCTAAACTCCATGGAGATCTGTATCATGTACAAACAAGAGGAAATAAAGACAGTGTCAAGAACAAAAAAAAACCAGCATCAGAGTTCACCTTTTTATTAGAAGACAAGAGCAGGACTTGTTTACCAGGCTCTCATCCCTGGCTAGAGATCCAGGACAACTCCCACAAGGAGAGTTGTTTCAAGGCCTTCAAAGCACAGGCTCAGTCTGTTCTCAGTCTAAACGTTACAATCTCTGGCAGCAGATCAGACACAACAATATCTTTGGGAAGGCTCTGTGGCCTTGGACTGGTATCATCTGGGAGTTACAGGACAAAACTAGCTACATTTGGCACACAAAATTTCTTCTAATTTAGGAGAGCACCATATTGTGCTGACCATGAGGAAGGTAAGCAGTTCACAGAATCATAGAATGGCCTGGGTTGAAAAGAGCCATAATGATCATTTAGTTCCAACCCCCTGCTATGTGCAGGGTCGCCAACCAGCAGCCCAGGCTGCCCAGAGCCACATCCAGCCTGGCCTTGAATGCCTGCAGGGATGGGGCATCCACAGCCTCCTTGGGCAACCTGTTCAGTGCATCACCACCCTCTGGATGAAAAACTTCCAGGTGCTTTGTTCTCCTAAGCCTTCTCCAGCTTTGGTTCTGCAAGACACACAGGCGCCCTTTGCACAGGAGGAAAAGCAGAAAGCAGCACAGAAAGTATGAGGGCTCTGCCCTCCAGCCCCACATGCAGGTGATGTGTCCTCCTCCTTCCTAAGAGCTCCAGAACCACGTGCAACATGGAGATGGCTGCACACGAGGCAACCAAGGCAGCTGAAGGAGGAGGTGGGTGTCTTACCGTTGGGAAGTCCTCCAGCACCTGCCGGTGCTTCTCCTTGCTTTCCATGTATTTCCACTCTGGTTGATAGAGATAAGAGTGAAACTCATTCAGCATCGGGACCTTTACGTCTAAGCTGATGGTCATGTCATCCTCTATGGTGTCCAGGGCACGGAGAACTAGGTAAAATATACAGACAGCATGCCTGTGGGGAGAGAAAAAGCAATCGCTCTGTTACATAGGAAACACAGCTTAGATTCATCATGCAGTGTTTGGTGTGGCACTGCCAGTTCAACACAAGCATGAAGACACTCACATCCAATCCCCCCTCCAGCACTGATGTGAGGACAGTGCTTATCTTGGGCCATGCAGGAAGGTAAGGATAAAATGCCTTAGAATGAGCTGCACAAATCCCAGGGCAATAAGAGCAGGTTAAAGGTGAAAAGCATGGCTTCACAGAATCATGGAATGGCCTGGGTTGAAGAGGACCACAATGCTCATCTGGTTCCAACCCCCTGCTATGTGCAGGGTGGCCAACCAGCAGACCAGGCTGCCCAGAGCAACATCCAGCCTGGCCTTGAATGCCTGCAGGGATGGGGCATTCACAGCCTCCTTGGGCAACCTGTTCAGTGCGTCACCACCCTCTGGGGGAAAAACTTCCTTGTAATATCCAACCTAAACCTCCCCTGTCTCAGTTTAAAACCATTCCCCCTTGTCCTATCACTATCCACCCTCATAAACAACCATTCCCCTCCTGTTTATACGCTCCCTTCAAGTACTGGAAGGCCACAATGAGGTCTCCCCAGAGCCTTCTCTTCTGCAAGCTAAACAAGCCCAGTTCCCTCAACCTTTCCTCATAGGAGAGGTGCTCCAGCATACCAGAAAGGGTACTGCTGTAAAAGGAAGCACAGACAACTTTCCCAACAATGAGAAACGCTGGATGTATGTAAAATAATCCCCTAGCTCTTAATGAGCACAGTGATTTTCCAAAGGGATGATGTGCTTATTAATTGGTTGACAAATGGAAATGAGCTGGGATTGCTTAAGCACTCATTACTAGGTGAAAGCATGGCTCTCCTGGGATAACAAAAGGCAAGCAGGCAGGGAAAATGAGCAAGTCTTAGAGGCAACACCATTAAATTTGGCATTTCTTGCCTTAATTAACAGCTCTTTAACAAAGTGCAACCCGGGATGTAGCATGAGCTGAATGGCACTTGGAATAGGACGTGCCTCCATCACGCTCTGCACTCAATTCAATCCCTCTTCTTCGTCGTAACCTCAAATCACAGAATCACAGCATCCCCGGCTTCTTTCAGGTACTGAATTCAGCTCCATGGTAATCTGACTGAATGAAATCATAAGAAAAGCCACCACCAAACCTCTTGGTGCAGTGAGCACAGTTAGAGCTCAGCTCCAGAGCAACGCTGATGTGAAGGGCCAAAGCCAACAAGGCAGTGTGGTCCTTGCCAAAAAGCACACAGCAATGCTGGGAAGAGGAGCAGCACCACCTCCCCTTCACAAAATAGAAAGTGATTGCTTCTGTAGAGTGAAGCTGACTGCAGCCTGGGGCTGGAGCTTGAGTTCTGCACCTGGCACAGGTCCTGTGTGCAGCCAGGAGTTGGACTCAA
Source organism: Bambusicola thoracicus (assembly GCA_002909625.1). Classification (NCBI taxonomy): domain Eukaryota; kingdom Metazoa; phylum Chordata; class Aves; order Galliformes; family Phasianidae; genus Bambusicola; species Bambusicola thoracicus. The sequence continues at coordinate 4,558 of PPHD01020609.1, read as the reverse complement.
TGATCTGTGTGTGTGTCCCTTCCAACCTGGGACATCCTATGATTCTGTTTCTCCATTTCTGTCCCAGCTGCAGCTCTCCCATCCCCAGACGAGGTCTCCTTTCTCTGCACAGCACAGGAACCCGCAGCACCCATCCCAAAGGAGCGCTGGGTTGGGAGCAGAGGAACCGAGCAGCATCTCCCTCCTCTTCCCACCACCAGGAGCCACAATGCTGGCTCAGCTGGTGATGAAATCAAAGTTTGGAGCATCCCACTTCTCAAGAAACGGCCCCAGCTGGGGAGAAATGGGCTGCATAAGGCCACGGCCCACACGGCACAAGATTTATCCAGCTAAAAAGAAGCTAAGCAAGAGGAGACCAACGTCTTCTACCCGAACCTGGGGAGCATCGCTCCGAGCACTCTCCCAGAAGCTCTGTTTTATGAAGTCCTCAGAGGAAGCACCGTAACTCTGCTATCAGCCAGCTTTACTCTTGTTATGACCTCTGACCTGAGCTAGCAAAATCAACTCCTTGGGTAGCCTTATTCCAACCAGGCTCAAGCCCCGTAAATCACAACCTTCCTATTTTCCCTCTCTTATCTCTAAACTCTTGAAGTGAAACTACAGCGCCTTGGTAACTTATTTCTTTAGGTGCTCTGCAGAGCCAGCTGCAATTCAGCAGCAATCCTTGCATGTAGGTTGCAAATAACCCGGCAACAACATTTTTAGGATGCCAGGCACGGAGTTTCTGAGCCCTCGGGATAAGGAGCCTTCATGATTCCAGTCAGCTACAATACAAGGATTAAAGAACAGGAAGATAGACAAGGAAGATAACAGTGGGATGACCGAGGCAACCACACTGCATATAGACACAGGGAACGGATTGCAAGGCGTGTTATTGCTTGGTATCTTAACGTCTGTATTAGCAGATACAACAAGCAAAGAGGAAAAGGAGTTCAGTTCCTGGCTCTGCTCGTCCCTTTCCATGCAATCTGAGCCAAACCGCTGGGTTTCTTTGCCTTCCTGCAAAACAGCCTGCAGACACTTCACAAATGCTGGATATAACTACGGGGCAGTGTCCAAAATGCCAGCCCAGGGCTGGGAAACCCACAGACAGCACAGTGTTAGGGCTGGCAGCGTGCAAAGCTGCTCGGCTGCAAGCACGGAGTGAAGCCTACAGCAACCTTTAGCTGTAGTGAGCACAGAGTAAGCCTCTGAGGAACCCTCAGATGAAACTTTAGAGGCAGCTGATCCCACTTTCTGGAGGGTTCGGACCCCATGTTTTGTTTGCTGTTTCCCACCGTGCCTCTCCACCCCTCCCAGCCAGAGAGGCACCCAAAGGCAGCTCCCGAAGCTGCCAGGACACACATTCCCAGGGTGTCACAAACAGCACGCTGCCCAGTGCTGCATTTAACCATCTGCTGGCGGAGAGCTTGCAATGCCCGGGTTGAGGAAGGCAGGAGTTCTGCTGCTGGTAGGGAGCAGAATGGAGGCATCATGCTTGAGCAGTTCTGCTGGGATAACGTGCATGCTTTGCTGCACGTAGTAGGGCTGCACTGAGCACCTCCTAGAAAGCTTTGCTCAGTGTGGTAGAGCACTTTCCAGTGGCTCAAACAAGGAGTGCAGCATGGACATCTCCCACCCGACTCAGCCAATTAGTCCTGGTGCCCAAGACACTTACATGGACGCCCCTGGCCATCCCAAGCCAGCAGCCTTAGCACCTGGGGGCACTGCATGGACTCCACACGCCCTGCTCAGCCCAACCAAGCATCCCCAGTACTCAGGGGCATTGCACAGACCCTCAACCAGCACAGACAGGGAGCCCTGGTGTCTGGGGACATTGCATGGGCACCTCCTGCCATCCCAACCAAGCAGTCCCAAAGGCTGGGGGCACAGCATAGCCACCTCCTGCCATCCCAACCAAGCAGTCCCAAAG
>PPHD01020608.1:0-13581 GCA_002909625.1 Bambusicola thoracicus | reverse complement strand
TGCACACATGAGCCTAGTTGTCTGGCAAGTGCCTACTGAGTTGTTGGGTTAAGCATACGACAGAAAAAATAAATTAAAAGTACTAAAGTGTAGAGGGTAAATACAGACACTGCTACTTACAGCATTATTTTTTGTTCTTTATTAGGTAACTTCTTAATGACACTCTTGTAAAAGGTAATTTGGCTTAGCTCTCAGAAAGTGGTCAACAACGGTTATAACAGAAACACTGAAATGAAGCAATCAGTGCAATCCATCTGCTTAGTCTTAGGTTAAATTCTGCAAAACTGAGTCCAGCAACCTCAAAAGTAACGGAATTACTCAGAAAGATTGAACTTAAGTTCTTGGCCAAGATTCAAAGCTATCACTTGACACAGGGCCAATGCACTACGGAAAGACATTGAAAAGTTAGATACGAGTGTCAGAAACATGACCAGTAGCATAAGGCCACAGCTCTGGTAGAACAAGAAAAAAAAGGATGGTAGCAGACATTAGTCCAGATGGGTAAGAAGGACCAGAGTCTTTATTAGTCAAAGGCTGATTACGAAATGCAAATTACCATCAGCTGTAAAGATGTGGTAGAGTGCACCAAGCAGGTTATTCCAAATGCTTCCTTGAACAAACGACACCAGTAATTTCCTCAAACATTAGACTTTTCACTACTCAGAGATAACTATCAGTATCCTGGAGTTGGTGATGCTGACACAGTGGGAGACTGTTCTAAGAAACTGCACAAGAAGTTGCTATTTGCTAGTCCACCTGCATCTGTTACTGGCTACATATAATAAGATTTTGAGACCAAGGATGCTTTTGGTATTGCGATTTTTGTCTATTTTTAAATGCATATTCAGATGCACAGTATATTTGAGATTACAATATTAATCATTCTCTCTGTTGTTGTTTGACAAAGGACAAAGACATGCACATATTGTGAGCAAAACTAAAACCTTACAACCAGATACAAATGTGAATATTAGAAGTTTACTTTTAGATAACATCTTTCATGTTTGCTGAGCATTAGCTGCTTTGTCAACTTCAGGTACTAGAATGCTCAAGGGACTTGAAAAAAAATGCAAGATAATAAAATTCAAAAGAATATTCATTGGGAACACCTTTTATATTTTGTCAACTTCCCACAGGTGCTTATTGCTTATTATTCCACATTTCTTCCTTTATTTTATAATTATTTCTTAATTATACTTAAAATATTGCCATTTCCCTCCTATTCCCATTTTGCAGTGACCCCTTCCTCCGGCCCTACTTCAGATATGCCTGGATAGAGTTTTAACTCTGACTAAATATTCGTATTACAAAAACCGTCATTTCTCTGCTTTCTGTTTTTGATATTCTACTCCATAATCAGCTTTTATTGAAAATAGTTCAATAAAAGAAATCTTCTATATGAGGAAGTTTTCACCCTTATGTCCAGCCTGCATGTTGTCTGGCTTTGAGGCTTCTCCTGCTGCTTCAGAGAGAGGATGGCTCATTCCATTATGATAAGGACACCATTAAATTAGAACAGCATGAAGTTAAAAAAGACCTGTGGAAATTTACATTACAGAGGTGGAAAATTCACTTTGAACTCACTGGTGTTTCTGACCCACAAAACCTCCTAACTTCATCATCTTAAAACAACTGCATGCAAGTGAGATGTATTATGCTTCTCTCTAATGCTATGAAACAGATTAAGTAAGTTCTAAAACTGAGATTCATTTCACATCTAATTGTAGTTCAGGTACAGGACTAAATTTTTAAAACATGGACTTTGTATTCCTGAAGAATTGTCTTTAATATCCAAGTGCTTCATAAATTTAAGACTAAACTGACCCATTATAAGTCAGTACCACTCCTAAATTATTGCTGCCTACTACGCAGTTTATACTTTGAAGGAGATAAATTCAGTATTATTTGCTTACTTTGTTACCCAGTACCTCTTTATTTCTTTTGCTAACAAANCTTTATTTCTTTTGCTAACAAATTGAAACTGCTGTGAATTTAAATGCTGGTGTTTCATTATGTAAGGAAATTACTGATGTTTTTCAATTAAAAAGTAAGCCCACAAGGAACTGATGTCTGACTGATACATAGGGTCAGCAGCCTTGTTTGCCTGAGTAAACAGATCCATAAGTAAAGCGAAGAACTTCAATGCAAATAAGCCACCAGAGGGAGCTCATCCAGCCTTCAGAGGATTTATAGAATTTNTTGAAACTGCTGTGAATTTAAATGCTGGTGTTTCATTATGTAAGGAAATTACTGATGTTTTTCAATTAAAAAGTAAGCCCACAAGGAACTGATGTCTGACTGATACATAGGGTCAGCAGCCTTGTTTGCCTGAGTAAACAGATCCATAAGTAAAGCGAAGAACTTCAATGCAAATAAGCCACCAGAGGGAGCTCATCCAGCCTTCAGAGGATAATAGAATTATATTGACATTGGCAAAAAGTTAATTAAACAGTTTTTCTAAAGGCTGCTGACTGAGTTCAAAACAAAGCACATTCCCTGGCTGAAACTCTACATGCCTGAGAAGTCTAATGAAAACAGAAAAGGATGTTTCTTTAACAAACGGAATACATTTCTGATCAAATAAGATAACTACAATTAGTAACACACAGTAGAGGCATTCTACTGCACATGCTGACATATGCGAGCCTTTTCTTCTCCATTTCTCTTTATTTTCACCAGAAAAAGAAAATTTCAAAGCATTATAAATGACAAGTCAAAAGACAGTAAGGTTAGTTTTACATAAAAGTTATAAATATATACCAAAAGCTAAGCTGCATAACCAATAAAAGGATATTTAGTTCTAATAAAATTTAATTTTTATGATACTTACATAACTCTGTAATTATTTGTTACTTTTATATGGACATTGCAAGATGGCATGAGCTTACTACCATAACAGAATTGTCTCATTTTAAATTTTAGGGGACCCAGATTCAGAAAACAAATTCCTCAAGCTTCTTCTGACAGGTCTGATGTGATGTCATTATCAGATCCGTTAGCATTTTCTGAAGAGGCACACTGAAGTAGGAACTACTGAGGTTGTCATATGGTGTTTACTGTCAAGTAAGCAAGTGTTCTGCGAGTCTGCCTGTTACTTTCCTATGGAGTCAGAGAAACAATGGTAATTTGGGCATGGGCAGGGGGACAGAGAAGAATAACAATAAGATTAATTCCTAAAGTAAAAGCATCTTTCAACATAAATAATCAGACAACTCTCTGCAACCCCGACTAGGTATTTCTGCTGATTACGTACCTTAAGCACTCATCCCCATATATCACAGAACCATTAAGTTTGGAAAAGATCTCTCCTATCATCTAGTCCAATCATCAATCCATCACTACTACCATGCCCACTAAACCATGTCACTAAGTACCACATCTCCATGGTTCTTGAACACCTCCAGGGATGGTGACTCCACCACCCCCTTGGGCAGCCTGTGCCAATGCCTCAGCCACTCCCCATAAGGCCTGTGCTCCAGACCAAGCACAGTTCCGTTACCACAGCCTCAATGGCTTTCTTGTAGTGAGGGGCCTAAAAATGAACACAGTACTTAAGATGCAGCCTTACCAGTGCTGAGTACAGAGTAAAGATTACCTTCTTGCTCCTGTTGTCTGCACTGCTTCTGATACAAGTCAGGATGCCATCGGTATTGGCCACCTGGGCACACTGGTGGCTCATGTTCAGCTGGCTTCTGACTAACCCTTCCACATCCTTTTCCTCCACACAGCTCTCCAGCCACTAACTTGCACAACCTTCCCACAGACTTAAGTCGCATTATTTGTTCGCATACCCATTATTGGCTTTCTAAACACCGCAAGAGTAATTTAATTATACTTTTATCTTATCTCTATGTGGTAAGATAAAGTTAATAAAGTTACCTTTCACAGATAAAGTTAAACTATTACATTTATTTTTCTTCCAAGATTTAATGAAAAACTGAATACTCTTCAGTAACATATGAAAGTATTGTATTTATTGTCCTCCCCCATGAGGACAGCACAAGAAAACCACTTTGCTCTATAATTATACCAATACTTCAGCGCTAGGACAAAAACCAACCTGAGAAGCCACGTTCTTCAAGTTTCACTAAGCACTTCAGAGAGGCAAGCTTCCCTGCTCAGCTGCTTTGTCTTTGCTAAGCAGGATTTTTCATCATTTGCCCAAATCAATCAGGAAAAAAGCTGCTATCCACTACACCCTCTGAAGACATCCTTCCAAAGAACACTTTTAGACCAAACAAGCAAAGCATCTCAATGAAAAAAACGCTTTTTTATGGCAGTTAGAAGTGGTCATCAAGAATTTTAATTTAAGAAGGGTCAGACTTGTCAATCTCTGGCTTGAAAACAGCTATTGAAATTCATTTTCAAGATTGTATTAAAGTGAGATTGACTAGTTTGCCCCCTTTCCCAGCTTCTTCACAGCACATCCTTTAAATAGGTTATTTTGTAGTGTATATAATATCTTACCACATTAGTCATTATCACACCGCAGAACAGTTCTAAGACTCACTAGGAATCTAGGGTACAAAAATAACACAAAAAACTCTTAAGTCTCTGGTGAAGAAGCAATTAGTAGATAGAACAAGACAAAAGAAAACAAAATTTTTCAGATTGTTTTCTTCACATGAACATCTTGTGTTCATTACAGGCTAAAAAATTTGTCCTTGTCCACAAGTCAGTGTAAGATGACAACATCCCTAAAGAGTAGATTGAATTTTACAGTCCTTCAAATTACAGTAGAAGAGTGATTTCCACACGTTAGCAATGGCTCATGACACCACTTACACTATACAAAGAAAAACCCACCTTCATGAAAATAAGGTTGTTTTCCAGTAGCTCACGATGACAGTATCAGAAATCAAAAATCAGAAACTAAGCAGAAATTTGGAAACTGAACAGCAGAAACTGACAGTGGATCAGGTGCACACTCAGCAAGTTTGCAGACTACACCAAGCTGAGTGGTGCAGCTGACAAGGTAGAGGAAAGGGATGTTATCCAGAGAACCTGGACAGGCTTGAGAGATAGGCCCACACCAACCTCAGGAAGTTCAACAAAGCCAAGTGCAAGGTCCTGCACCTGGGTAGGGGGAATCCCAAGCACAGATACAGAAAGGGCAGAGAATGGCTTGAGAGAAGCCCTGAGGAGAAGGATTTGGGGGCGCCAGTTGATGAAAGATTCAACATGAGCCAGCAATCACAGAATCACAGAACAGCCTGGATTGAAAAGGACCACAATGATCATCTAGTTTCAACTCCCCTGCTATGGGCAGGGTCGCCAACCACTAGACCAGGCTGCCCAGAGCCACCTCCAGCCTGGCCTTGAATGCTTCCAGGGATGGAGCATCCACAACCTCCTTGACCTGTTCCAGTGTGTCACCACCCTCCGTGTGAAAAACTTCCTCCTGATATCTAACTTAAACCTCCCTGTATCAGCTTAAAACCATTCCTCCTTGTCCTATCATTATCCACCCTCGTAGACAGCTGTTCCCCCTCCTGTATATATGCTCCCTTCAAGTACTGAAAGGCCACAATGAGGTCTCCCCAGCACCTTCTCACCTCCAAGCTAAAAAAGTCCAGTTCCCTCAACCTTTCTTCATAGGAGAGATGCTCCAGTCCTCTGATCATCTTAGTGGTCCTTCTCTGGACCTATTCCAAGAGCTCTGTGTCTTTCTTGTACTGCAGGCTCCAGGCCTAGATGCAGTACTCCAGATGGGGCCTCACAAGTGCTGAGTAGAAGGGGACAATCACCTCCCTCTCCCTGCTGGCCACTCCTCTTTTAATGCAGTTCAAGATATAGTTGGTCTTCCAGGCTGCAAGCACACACTGTTGGCCCATGTCCAGCTTCTCATCTACCAGGACCCCGAAAAGTCCTTCTCCACAGGGCTGCTCCCAAGGGGTTCTTCACCCAGTCTGTATAAACACCTGGGATTGCCCTGACCCAAGTGCAACATCTTGCATTTGGCCTTATTGAACCTCATTAGGTTCTCATGGGTCCACTTCTCCAGCCTGTCCAGGTCCCTCTGGATAGCTTCCCTCCCCTTCAATGTATCAACTGTACCGCTTAGTTTGGTGTCATCCACAAACTTGCTGAGGGTGCACTTGATACCATCGTCTATGTCACTGATGAAGATGTTGAAGAGCACCGGTCCCAAGACCGACCCCTGAGGGACACCGCTTGTGACCAGCCTCCACCCTAACACAGAACCATTGAGCACAACCCTTTGGCTGCAACCAGCCAACCAATTCTTAATCCATCGAACAGTCCATCCATCAAATCCATACCTCTCCAATTTAGAGAGAAGGATGTGGAGACCATGTCAGAGGCTTTGCATAAGTCCAGATAGATGACATCCGTTGCCCTTCCCCTGTCCTCCAATACCGTCACTCCATCATAGAAGGCTACCAGATTGGTCAGGCATGAAGGCCAACCATATCCTGGGTTGCATCAAAAGAAGTGTGACCAGCAGGTTGAGGGAGGTGATTCTGCAATTCTGCTCTGCTCCTGTGAGACCCCACCTGGAGTACTGTGTCCAGTTGCAGGGTCCCCAACACAAGGACATAAACCTTTTGGAGCGTGTCCAGAGAAGGGACACAAAAAAGACCCACAAATGGAATGCCTCTCCTATGAGGACAGGCAGAAAGAGCTGGGGCTCTTCAGCCTGGAGAAGAGAAGGCTCTGGGGGCCTTATAGAAGCCTTCCAGGATCTGAAAGGAGCCTAGAGGAAAGCTGAGGAGGGACTTTAGTTGGGCAGGTAGCAACAGGATGAGGGGAAATGGTTTTAGACTAGGAGAGAATAAATTTAGACTAGATATTAGGAAGAAATTCTTTCCTGTGAGGGTGTGAGACACTGCAACAGGTTGGTTAGTGAGGTTGTGGATGCCCACTCCCTGGAAGCATTCAAGGCCAGGCTGGATGGGGCTGTGAGCAACCTGGTCTAGAGGGAGGTGTCCCTGCCTATAGCAGGGGGTTGGAACTAGGTGATCTTAAAGGGCCCGTCCAACCCAAACCATTCTATGATTCCATGAAATCACTCCCAGCTATCCACTTCTGAGATTTAAAAGTTACTACTGAAGATATAAACAAGATCACTGCCTATAAAGAAAGCATCACATGCCTCTTATACAGTGAGGATGCGCTCAGAAACAGCTGCCACTAGGAAACGTGGCAACTGGAAACAGTGGAAACTGGAAACTGGAAAACAAAATCACAGGAAGTAGTCATTTCTATTGGAATTTTGACGACCTTTTATCCTGTTTTCACTGTTTCTCCCTTCTTCTCCTTTTACACTGAAAAATCTTTTACAGTGGGAAACTAAGGAAGGCTGCCCATTTCAAGCTTGTTTACACTACGAACTTGCAGCTATTTTCTGTTAATAAATTCTGCAAGCAGAGTATCATAGTTATCATTATGGTACTCTGTATGGCAAACACACAGGAATGTCTTCTGTCTCACAGTAGACACTACATACAGACATCAGACCACATCCCAGAGACTCCGGCTAATGTGTGAAAAACCTGTTTCTTCAATGTGTGATGCTTTGACTAATGAGGCATACACATAAGTGATCATTTTAAAGATATGAATATACCAGTGGAAAATATCTGTAACTGCCTAGGGAAATCCAATATGACTGAAATGTACAAAGGCTTTGGACAATATTGCTATAAGATGATAATGTGTTCATTTAATAAGCACCTAATGATAAACAAATGCTAGCTGTAGTATTATAATTTTTTAAAAAAAAAGCATTATCACTTTCCAAATATCCTTGGAAGATTTTCTTGACTCCTCTTTAATTAAGCTTTCCTCATTATTAAGTTCAATGTTGGTCTTACACCATAGAAAAGATACATTAGATATCAAACACGCTTCATGACATCAATGAACCTGTTCATTCAAAGTAACAGAAATCCGAAAAAGTACTTTTGAAGCTGAAACCAAATGATTCCTAACCATTTCAGTCAAACAATAGAAATGGCCCCACTCCACTTCAAACTGAAGTCCATCAGGCAAGGATACATACACAACATTTCAATAATTCCCAGAGGGATGCATCTCAAAGCATCTTGACCGAAGTCTGTACCTAACAAGACACATCTTGTTCTGATTATTATTTTTTCTAATCATCCATTGATAAACTTCGTACATATGATACTTAAAGTATCATTTACTTCAAAAAAAAAATCAATTTCATTAATAGCTTTTAGAATTTTATCCTAGTTATCTCTTGCTCACCTCCTCCAATAACCCTCAGCTGCCTATTAAGATATTTTATAACCCACATCTCATCATACTGGCTTTTTCCAATGTAACCAGTGTGTTTCAACCAACTAAAATGAAAAGCCATTACTCTTATCCCACTGAAATTCTCATCTCAGGCACACACATACACACGCACACACCAAAAAAAAAAAGAAAAGAAAAGAAAAAAGTCCTTGCTGGTACTAAGGAAACCTGAAGCAACACCACAGAGAATGAGACCTATAATAACAATACAGTAACATGCATTTACCAGAAATACTAGAAACCAGATGCCTTTGTGACACAAAGAAATGAATGAAGCAGTTTTGTTCTCCGCTATTACTCAGCAAAGAATGAAATCTTATTCACAGCCTGAGGACGGGGCTGACATACTAACTTAAAAATGCAGTGCCACAAGATTGGGTCACCCAAGACGTAGCTACCAGTGGCACCAAAGGCACAGCTATTAGTGGCACTGGGTCAAGACTTTCAGTACATTCATGTTGCAAAGACAAAATTTTCCCTGTCCTGCTGCTGGCTGTGAAGCCCACTCCCAGGCTCAGCTAAAAGCAGGTACAAATTTGTTTTTAGATAAGATCCACAGGTGCCCTATAGCTGCAATTTGGAGAACTGTTTCATTTAGAAAAGTGCTGAAATTCCCCACCACCCCCTGAGCACAAGTCTTTAGGGGTAAATGATGGAAAACAAAATGCTGCAAAGGATTCTCCTTTGAATTACATAGACCAGTTTACTCAACAATCTGGATGACTGCATATCACACATGTACGACTGTCTGCTTTCAAGAGCCACCTGTAATGATTTCTTTGCAGTGAATCAGCACTCCATTGCAATTTTCCTTACAAGCTACTATTCAAGAAGCATTCTTTCAATCGTGACACAAGAGATAAATGGATGGAGGAAATGGGTTTATATGCTCAAGAGAAATGCCACAATAGTAAAACCCAACTTTCAGCCCAGGCATGTTTTGTACATTTAGACAGCAGGCACTCCCACAGGAAAAGACTATTTCTTTATATGCATGTCATATTTAGCAAATTAGAATATTTACAACCCTTTCCACCTCCCACTTCTTGCAGTAATAACAGTGCTCAACTTACGTCTGCAAACAGCGAAGTCTTTTTCCATTCAGAGACCACAATTAATCATAGGTATTGGGGTATTTTTATTGCCACAACCAAGGCAGACCACAGCTATGAATCACGTTAAAGTGTTCTGTAGATACAACCTAACAGGAGCACATCAAAGCTCCGCATAATTAACAGAAGGAAGAGAGACTAGAGAAGATGAATGGACAAAAATTATGCTAAAATCTCAAATGAAACAAAAAAAAATCTGTCATGCTCTCACTCTCTCCAGTTTTTGAGGAAACTGTTCCTATTTCACAGAGACAGCTGTCAGTCAAAAAGATTCTCTACAAACTCTCCCAACCTGTTAGGCTCACTTACACAGAAGCTACACAACATTCATCTGTAGAAATACAGACAAGAAGGACAGATCATTTAATTGGAGGAGATGAATAAAGAACAAAAATCAAATAGAGCAATGAATGGCACAGAGAAAAGTAGATGCAACTCGTCAGGATGAAAACCAGGAAAGCAAAGGCCTATTAAATGAAACTGTAAAGACAAAAAAAATCATAAATTGTAGAAGGATGGAATTCCCATAAAGCATAAAAGAATTCAGTTGCAGGTTGCAGTTATAGGCCACAATGACATTATGAGTCAGCAGATGACTACACATTCAGTTAAAAGCAGAGTTTCTAGGAAATATTAGCAAAGTCCAAATTTAGGTCCTAGATGGACTTCTGAGAGTTTATAAAATAATAATTTTTAATTATTTCTGGTTACGAATAAACCATATGGATGTACGGTTTCACATGTGGTTCCAAGATTTTAACATAGCACCATTCCAACTAATAATTATAAAATATTACTACAGATGTACTGAAACACATATCTCAAATATAACCAAACTACTACTCATGGTGACCCTGTTAGAGCATAACTTAGAAAACTGCTTTATCTCAATTATTAAAAAAATCAAAAATTAGATTTTTTTTTCGTCAGGAAAACAGTGTCATCTTTTTAATTGTTTCTCTCTTTAGAATTCTGCTTCTGAGTTAAGTCTTCTCTATTTCAGATACTCAGCTCCATTTAAACAGAGCTGGCAGGCTTGCCTGACACTCTGTCCCCTCAGTAACCTGCTTGACCAAGACTTTACCTGACATTTGCTGAAGGCATTTCTCATCTGCCCTCTTCCCTGCCTCCCAAGATGCCACTTTTTCATTCTGTAATTTCCAATAGTCTTCTGTTTTAAATGACACAGCAAACCTTAACGTTATAAAGGAGTCATCACTGTAGGAAAGTTCTACCAGCATTTAATCCTCTATCACAAGCACTATTAATAGCAGAGACACCATCTCTCTTCTTCATTAATCTTTTCAAAAGCTGTCTTGCAGCGATGCAACCATGCTTTCACACTTGGCATAGATATAAAAAGATGTAACAAGCAAGGGATTTCTCTTTCCTTCAGCTCATTAAAAAAATAAATAAACAAAAAGCATGAGCCTGCGGCTCTGTTTCCTGAGAGTCTGAGAGTTTACCTGCATGGAAGACAGCTCCCAGCCCAGTCCACAACCAGCCATAAAGGCCACTTCTGAGCATCACAGGACTGGCATCTCTGGCAGTTTTCCCTCTAAGTTCAGATCTTCAGATGTATTTGTACATGTAAAGGACTTGGGAAGGAAGGCCTGGAACTATGCTGTCAGACTAGGAGGTGGCAATCTTGCACAAAACTTTGTTTTCTCAAGATCTTCTGCCTAGCTCTATACAATATGTACTATATTTTCTGCTGGGCTACTCAAGACCAAAAAAAAGGTTGCTAATAGTTAATATTTCATGGTTGAAAGAAAGCTGTGGGCAACAGAAGAGAGTAGTTGTGCCAGTTTACTCCTGGATTATTTACTGCTTACAGTAATTGACCACAAAAATGAAAACATACACAGGAAACATTGGTATTTACACTGCCCTCTCATCAGCTGAACAGTTATTTCACATGTTCTTCTTTAGCTTATTTTCTGCTTATATAAGCCTTCTGTTCATAGTCATGGTCACTTTGAAATATTACAAATACCTGTACAGAAAGACCACTACATTAAAAGTCTGACAAGTACAGAAGTCATACTGAACCTGAAAGTAGAAGCCACCCACCAGAGATTTACCGCACAGTTGAAAAGCAGGGTTTTTACAATGCACACACAAAAGGATCAGAAAAGATTCCAGCCACATAGACCCAACATTCATTCATAACTAGTTATTTGTGGAGCAAAAGCACCTCTGAACATTCTAACTCTAATTTCAAGCTAGTAAATTCTTATGACTCACACAATGCAGTTTTTTCTTTCTTTCTTTCTTTTTTAATAGACTACTACAATAAACTGCAACCACAATAGTTACAGAGCATGAATTTGTCTCTCCCATTCAAGTAAAAGCCAAGAAATCATACTTTCTTCAGGAAACTACATTAGTGGCAGCAGAAATACTCTTTACATCATTCTTGCATCAATTGGCATAGAAAAACTGTAGAGGCCTTGGCCCATTACATTAAGGAAATGCTTGCAGTTATCCCCGTGGGCTTTATGGAAGGCAGGGAAAGTCAACAGCATTATGGTCTCCAGGTAGATATCTACTTCCTAAAACTGGCAGCCACAGAACTGCCTTCAGAATAACAAGACACAACACTTTTGTGCCACATCAACACACAGGAAGAAAACAGCTGCTGCAATGCTGGAAAATCAGGGAACCTCTCAGATATAAACCTCAGCTAAAAGCTAAGAGGGACAAATGTCATTTCTATCCCTGCATTTGTAGTTCAGAAACTTTGGAAAACCTCCCTTCAGCACTGTATTATTAAATCTGAGATCAACTGTCTTCTCCTTCCCTCCCATCCACTGCCCCAACTCCAGCCTCACACAATGCACACAAGGAACAAGGGCACACTTGCAAAGTGCTATATGTATTAAGCACCACGAGCAGAAACATTTGCATCAAGAACCCTGACAGATACATGGAAATGCATGCAATACAGTTTACTGCTATTCTAGTACATGTCTGAGTCCAAAAACAATAAAAGTCCTACCTGAATTCTTTTCACAACGTGCACAGCAGAACAGCAAAGCAGGAGAAAAGCACATGTCTGGCAATCATCAATTGGCTACACAGGCTGAAAAATTCTCCAGCTTTCCTTATGTTCAGAAGCTAATGAAGCCATGGCTAGTGGCTCACAAATGCTGCTTATAAACTCACCAGCACTGTTTTAGTAACTGTATGCACATTCTGACACTACATGAGGTGTAGGAAGTTTACATCTCAAGCAAAGCATTGGCTGCATACTGACCCAAAGAATATAATATTTTTATTTAGTTGCACTGACAGTTTTGTCTCACATCATCCCACTTAAATTGTAGGATGTTGCTCTTGATTGCTGTTTTCAATACTACTGGTGGAAATTTGGTACCAAACATCTTAAATAACACAAGTTTTTTTCTAAGCCTGTGCTGTTATTTCACCTTCAGCTAATTGTAGTTGTGTCCATCTGATTCTAACATGGCATGAAATTATACCTCAGCAGAGTACTTTAAAAAGCAACACCAGAAGCAGGAGTTGTATTTCCTAGTATCATCAGTTTAGAAATACCAACTTATTTTCCTCAGTATATCCTTTATTTAAAAAAAAAATAATACATAAGTAGTTAAGCAAAAGATGCAAGAACTCTGCAGTAGCTTTATTCTCCCTATTCTGCAAATAATCTGGTACTAGCTGATGAACAGGAAGATGGTTACAGTATGCAAAAACACTATAATTAAAACTGATATCACCCAGAATATATTCACAGTAGCTGACACAAAAGCATATGTCAGGTAGCATATGAGATTGAATTTCAAAGTTTACTTGAGAAAGACAAAAGGAAGGCATGGGGAGAGCAGAGGAAGATTCATCTCTAACAACCACTGAAACCTTGATTAGAGCTATGCAGACACTCCTTGAAATTAATATACTCTCAGGGACTCACAATTTTCTACAGTAAATATCTACTACAATCTTCTACTCAACTCTTCACTATCATCATATATGATTTAAATTCTTTCTACTGATTCTGATACCATATTTTTGATTTTTCATGTTGTTAGTTTCTTCTTCTGTACAGCATGCACTGGACTCTCCTCAAGATCTTCAAATAAGTGAGCCAATCCTATATTTTCAGTGGAAACAAGAAGTGTTTTAAACCTTTTTTCACAAGACATGAGAAGAATAGGGGGGG
>PPHD01020607.1:0-13582 GCA_002909625.1 Bambusicola thoracicus | reverse complement strand
AACCCCCAGCTGCCCCTCCCCTGACACAGCTCCATGCTGTTCTCTCGGGCCCTGTTGCTATCACACAGAGCAGAGCTCAGTGTTGCCCCTCTGCTCCCTGTGAGGAGCTGCAGCTGCCATCAGGACTCCCCTCAGCTCCTCTGCACACCCAGGGGCCTCAGCCACTCCTCACACATCTTGTCCTCCCCACCCTTCACCATGCTAGTGTCCCTTCTTTGGACACTCTCTAATAGCTTTGTGTCCTTGAGTAAGTAATATAGGAGCCGACAGTTGTTTCTCCCAAACTTGTGCAAGATAAGTCAATGACAAGTGAAGGCAGAAGGGATCCAGATACTATTCCATGTAACATCTTCATGTAGAATGTGCACATTTGCAGGTCCTAGTGGAGCAGTTCAATACCTGCCTGTAGCTGCATGGCCTGTGCCTCATGGCTGCTGTAGACAAGAAAAACATAATACACCGTGTGATATTCCCATTTTTGTCTTTAATGTAGAAGAACGATGTCACTTAAATTGATTAAAGAACGTAGCATGAATGTTAAATAATGGACAACTCAACAAGGATTTGCCAGCTGTATAGAAGTAATGAATTTTTAGGGTCAGTAATATCTTGCTGCAATGTGCCCACATCTGTGAAAGCACATCTGCATATGGCACCATAACAGCAGGGGTACTCTTTGCATTTTGGAGGAGGATCCTCAGTGAAATTCTCAGGTAGTCTTTACTGGTGAAATGATAGAACTGCTTGCTTTGCTTTGTAATTAATTACTTTGCATATTAATGAGACCCTGAACTGCCACACCTGTTACGGATGACAGTCTTACAGTGTGAGTTTGGCAACCTTAGTCCAACTTGTAATAGCTCTTGTCAGTAGCTCTGGAGGTTGTTTCTTCAGTCTGGCATTCAAAATATTGTGAGGTGTCTATGGAGCACTGTGTATTTCTTCATTCTGTGCAGAAGATCTGCAGATGATAAGTGATAGTAAAAAGCAAATTATATCCCAGTTCCTTCATGAGCATTCACTAGCATAGCAGCCCAAGTCTTTATCATGTAAGTGCATGAATCTGGGTAAATTATAGGGTACTATAGGAATAAGGGATGTGATGAATGAGAGCCAGTGGCAATGGAAGTGTGAATGGAAGACTGGGCATAGGGAAACAAAACTGCTTAGGCACAAGATACAAAAGATAGAGAGACAAGATGCAGAAGAAAAGTAGGATATGGAAATAGTCCAACAATCTGAAAAGGTAGAAAAAAATATTAGCTGGCTTGGCATTTTTGATAGAAAGATCAGCTGTCAAGTACCATTTAGATATTACTCTTGATGGACAGAACTGGGAGCCAGTAATGACCCCCCTCATTATTCCTGGCCTAATTGTAGCAAAGTACAGAATTGTAGGAGTTGGAAGAGACCTCTGGAGATCACCTAGTCCAACTCCCTGCTAAAGCAGGTTCCCTGCAGCAGGTTCCACAGGCAAGTATCCAGTTGGGTTTTGAATATCTCTAGGGAAGGAGAATCCACAGCCTCTCTAGGCAGTGTGTTCGGTGCTCTGTCACCATCACAGTAAAGAAGTTTTTCCTCATGTTCAGATGGAACTTCCTGTGTTCTTGTTTGTGCCCGTTGACCCTTGTTCTGTTGCTGGGCACCACCAAAAGGAGCCGGGTCCCAGCCTCTAGACCCCTCCCTTTTAGGTATCTACAAGCATTGACAAGATCCCCTTTCAGTCTTCTCTTGTCCAGGATGCTTTTTAGGTTGGGGAACAGATGGATTTGAGTGCTTACGGTTCAAACTAGTGGCTGTGTGTCCCTGGTGCAAAGAGTCAAGTGACCTTATTTGCGCTATGTAGTTAGGCCAATATGCAGCTGTTTCCATTGTAAACACTCATATAAAACTGGTTTCAGGGTATGCTTGTGCATATTACACTGTAATTAACATTGTCTGAACACACATTTTAACCCCTCTTCCATGGGTGCCTAAATGCTTTCTGCTAGCAGAAGCAGAACAAACACATTGTACCTTTTTTTTTTTTCCCCTGTTCATTTTCATTTCATTTTCATTTCAGGGAGGCATGAAGGCAGTGGTTCCAGTGCAGAAGAAATAACCTGTAAGGAGAAGTAGCTAGTTGGTTCTGGTTGTTGCTGTGAGATGGGAGCGCACCCACCTGGCTGCTCGGGGTGCAGAGCTGCTGCCATGGTGGTATGACATGGGGTCAGGACAGGTGACCTGTGTGGGACCATTAACCCTTCAGTTCACAGTACACTTAACAGTAAAATTAAGATAAAACTGTGATAGGAAGAGGCAAGTGTATCTAAGTCTGAAATAGTTTTAAGAGACTGGGATTTTACATATTCTTGAACACAATCTGTGCAGTATTACGTTGCTCTCTTTTTAGACAGCATAATCATGCCATTAGTTAAGAGAACAGATTTGTTTGAGTTCAGTGTTTCTGGTTTTAAGATCTATTAGGCAGCAAAATGGTTTTAAGCATCAAATTTCAGCTAGAAATAGGATGGAGCTGCTGGGGATAGAGGCAGTAAGGTGACAGAGTGGGGAAGACCTCTAACACTCTGCAGGCATCCTGCCCTGGCTACTGTCCTCAAGCACGTAAGTGCTGCCCAGGGATCCTGGATTAGCATTAATGTTGTCATGCTTCACAAACAGAAGTAATATATTTTCACCTTCTTATGAGATTTTCTCTAGGAGTGTGTGATTTGTTCTTTTCCTGGTGGAGCTTTCTCAAGGGCTCTCTCTGTGCCACTGATTTCCCATCTTTTCTTGGTTTGTAGCCTATTCACATGTCTCCATTGGAGAGGATTTTCATGCTGTTCACAGAAAGTTTACTCTTACTGCAAGGCTGGGATTCCCCAGGGGTAACTAAGAAGCTGAGGCTGTGGAGAGTGACTGTCACGTTAGGTGTTGTGGATGCCATGTGCCTTTGCCCATTCTACGGCAGAAATGTTGCTTACATGTGCTTTAGGCAGTGTTTTTCCCTTTGCAGATGTGTTTCCCATAAGTGAAGGAATGAGAGGGGTAGCCAGGTGGGAGGGAATGGATGTGTAGGCATTTTGCTTAATGTAGGAAGATGCAGCGATGAAATAAGGTTTAGCTGTGTTCTCTATGATACCAAGAAAGAATGGAAAAAAGGATGAAGTGGAGAAAAAAAAAGAGATAGGAAAAACGTCATTAAAAAATTCTTTTCAAATAATTTTACGTGAATGGAGATGTCAGAAAAAATTATGTGAAGTTGGACTTATACAGTGATGGTATAAAAACCATGTAACTGATGTGCCTTCTTTCATCCCCTTCCAGTCTTCCAGTGTGTTAAAATAATAAGTGATTTATGTCTTCAGCTCAAAAATGACTATTAATTTCCCTAGCTCAGCCCTGTTTATGGCTGATGACTGCATGATCTTTATGGAGATGGCAGAAGAAACTGTGCAGCAGAAGGCAAGAATTCAAGCATCTCTGACAAGTATACTTTGCAAGGGAAAAATGCATTCCTTGCTCTGCTTGAAGAAATGCTGTTGGATTTGGTTGTCAGCAGGCCAAGCCTCTTTTGTCTTGTAGGTTCCTGTCTTCTGATCATCTCCTTTCCCTCCCACCATGATTATTTTTTGCAGATTTTATTAACTCTTGCTGGTTACTGTGAAATTAGTCTTTATATAGTAAAGAGGATGTATGGTGCAGCAAACGGAAGATGATGAGGCCAAGTGGCAGGAAAGGCCTTCTGCTAGCCCTCCCTCAGCCATGCTGCACAGCCAGCTGACTGGAGCTTGGCAGGGAGATATCCTCAAATATCTGCTGTCCAGGGACAGAATTTAGATGTTGTAGTATTTGAGACCCAGCTGGCGGCTGGCATCTGTGAGGAGCAATAGTAGAGCAGAAAGAACAAAAACACATCCAGAGTATACGGACACTTGCTTTAGATACGGAAAGGTACCTTAACCTGAGCTTTCATCAACCAACTGAAGGTTAAGTATTTAAATTTAGCGGTGGTTTCAGTAGCGCTTGTTGTTAATGAAATTTGTGGAAGAGAGTTTAGCTGATACTGGAAATTTCTTGGAATCTCCCTTAAGTTTTAGAATGTAAAGGCTCTCTTCTCTACTCTGCTGTTCCCCCCTTGGGTTCTCTATAAAATCAGAATGAATTAATTCGAGATAGAGTTAAGGCTATTCACTTTGATTCAAGATTAATAATTAGCCATTAAACATCTTTAGAAAATGAAATATAAATATAAACAGTTATGGAAATCTTAAGTACAGAGTTACATTGCTTTCATACCACTCTGAAGAGTCCTGCTTTCACAAATCCAATGTTCACCTAGCTCTTTAGAAAGAAGTTTTATGTTACAGATATCTTTGGTAACATTATGAGCATTGACAAGTCATAACCAGAGCTTTAAGTTTTGTACATTTGAATCCTGCCTTTTGTTTTGCAGTTAAAAAAAAAAAAAGTTACCTTTGATACAGTGCACAACAATTCTAAATGTGCTCTTACCGAAAATTATGACTGAAATAAGATCAGGTTTTCCAGTGAATGACCCTGAGGTATTTAACTGGAATAAGTTCACTGCTCTTGAGTTGTTGAGAAACAGTGCGTGAAGCATGCACATTTTTTTGCACAGATGAGAAAGTAATAAACATTTGCCACCAATGTTATGCTTTTTGAAACTCGGTAGTTATGACCTTCTAGCCGTTCAGTAACCAAATCCCCATGATTCTCGAAGAAGAATATGTCAAAATCTTTCCCAGATACCCCAAAGCAAAAAGAGATTGGAAATATTTGTAGGAAAGGGAAGACTGATAGAAAGCTCTCTCTTCAGATACTTGCATGTTAATGGCAGTATTTATTCCAAAATAGATTTACATTTGGCATCTGAAATGTGAGCTTCTTTCTCCCATAGCATCCTGTTCATTTTTCCTTTCTTCCTACAGCCCTCTCCTCCTGCACCCTTTACTCGATGTTGATACGTCTCATCTGCTTTCTTTCTCTGACTCACTTGTTTGCCCCAGTGACTCAACCCCACCTCCACATCTCCTTTATGCTCACTCCTTCAGGCTGCCTGTAGGTCACTCACCCGAAAAATGTTCCTTTACATCTCACTTCTTTTCTTTACTAAGACAAACTTGCCCAGTTATCTTAAAAAACAAGTTGTGCTCTTTATTCTCTCACTATTGCAGCTGCTGCCCACCTCCCCTTTTGTTTTTATGTCAAATTCATTGATTCAGCTACCAGGAGTTATTTTTCTTTTGTTCTGCCTGGATTTCTTCCAGGCTGGCTCTCATCCTTGCCACATCTCGTCTTGCCCATCATCTAAATGCTCTCAACCAGCATCCCATGACTGCCAAATAGCATTGCATTATCAGAGGGAAGAACTGGGGGAACTTCTTGTCCTTGATCAGTGTGCCTTGTTTCTGCTCCTTAAATCACATACATAAAACGGAAATCTTTCAGTGCCACTGAATTCTTCATTTGGAGGTGAAAGGAAGATGCTCAATTTCCTAGGAAACAGATATGGGTACTTGTGTCAAAAAAGAAAGGGGCATGCAAAATATATGCTCCTGTGGTAACATTTTAATGTTTATGTTGGTTTGCAGTGTGCAAAAAAATGTTGAGAATATGTGATAGTCAGGGAGTGATCACAAACCCAACTTGCAAATCTCAGATGCCTTTGAACGTACAATATTTCTCCTCACTTACCTTTACCTATGTTTCACATAAGCTTCCTGCTTAATACTGTGGATTATGCTCTGACGTGGGAAAGCATGGAGGTATTTGTGGGTTTTGTTTTTCAAAACTGGGTGTGCTGTTCCCCTTTGATAGAATTCTTGGGTATTCATTTGAATGTGTTAACACAGAAGGAAGTTGTAGCTGTGCAGTATGCATTTGTAAATGACCTGAACAGATAAACTTCTTGAGATTTACTGAGTTACTGGAGTACTGTAGTGTCTTATTTATCCAGCTACTTTAGAGTTTTCTTTAGATAAATAAGCTGAAGTGTCTCACCTGAAGTAATGTTGTTACCCTTTGTAAGCAAGAGGGGGACACTTGTAGTTAGTTCATCGTACTCATGAGTCATCAGTAAGAAATTTAGGAAGGTTGAGACAAAAATATCCGTAAGGATATGCAGGTTCATCTTATCCAGGTTAATTTAGTGACCGAAGCTGGAGTTAATTAGGAGTATTTCAAGTATGGATATTACTGTGCATTTGTTCTTAGGAAACAGAAGGAAAAGCATCATTCTCTTTTTTTCCCTTTCTCTATGTTTTTCTCAGATCAAATATGATGGAAAGTTATTTGCAATAGTCTTGAACACGATTTCCTACTAAATGGCTAGAAATAGCTACCATGAAGTCTTTTCAAAGTAGCCCTAAATCAGAGATTTTTCAGCCTTCATGCTAATTGAATTACAGACACAAGGAGTTGAAATGCAGCTCAGTTTACGTGATTGATGATAGTATTTTATTGTTGAAAAACCACACTCGTGTCTTCAACATTATTAAAGACAGAAGGCAGTCATTTTGGAATGTTAACAATGGGTGATGGCCTGTGTTTTCTGAAGAATGGTTCTCTGATTCTTCAATGATAACAGGTGCTCAGCTGTAATGATAGGAGGCTCCATATGCAAAATTGTCCATAAATACTAACTTCCAAAAAGTTATGTCTTTGAAAAGGAAGCTGACCTGACTGGGGCTCAGCTCATAATAATGACAGGATGGGTTTTATGTCCAAAGCTTTGAAGTATATATCAGCACTTGCCTTTCTGTAAGGCAGGTGAACAGGGTCACTTGGGCACCGTTGCCTGTTACAAGTTAGAAGGAAAACCAAAAAATCCCATTCCGTTTGTGCTGATTTTACTCACAGTTAATGTGTCCATGAAATTCCTTGGGTAGAGATTTATAAAAGTTTTAGCAGTACAGTCTTTCCTTGCTCTAGTTTCCTATAAACGCAACCCTAAATGCACAGATCCAAGTGAGAGGATGAAAAGGCTACAGTGTTTAAAATAAAGGAGAACAAAGAAAACAAAAGGGCAAAACTCGTGTTAGTACACAGGCTCTGGAACACAGGACCCTTTTAAGCTGGATCTCTTACTTAGGGAGGGAGGCTTTGTGCAGCAGAAGGACATGCTTCCCTCCTGGCCTCCTCCAAGCACTGCCATGGCCTCCCTCCCTCCCAGGGCCCAGTGAGGTAAAAAGGCAGCACCTTTTTACATGGCATTTCACCAAGGAAACTCTTATGTAGGGTGTGAGAGCTGGCAGGTCAGTGACTAAGCTGCAGCCTTACGTAAGAGTGAGCTGCAGATAAGAGGTGACGGAGATGTGCTGACTTCTGTTATTGGAGAATTGATGCTTTGCAAGAAGGAGTTGTTGCTGAATTCGTTGAATCAGCTGTGGTCACAACCTGAGAGTGAAACTTTGGAAAGCCCTGTTTGGACCAGCTGAAGTAATTAATACTCATTATCCAGGACTGAGTCCAGAGTAGAGAAAGTTATGGAGCGTTATCTCTGTTGCCTAATGTCTGTGTGTGATAACTGTTGGTGATGTGAGACCTCCAGAAAATGTTCTGGTTGCCTTCTAGGAAAGGCACTCAGCTCTTTAAAAGTAACAGGCTCTTTGATACATGATACTCCTGAGTGTTAAATGCAGCTCCAACCTTGCAACTCAAGGGCCTGCAAAATTTCTTAATCCAAATGTACGTGGAGAGCTTTCAGCCTGCTTTTTGAAGTATTTAAATGACCTGCATTGCCAGGAATATGAGCAGTTGCATGTGGGAAGGGGGAATACTGGATGTAACAACAGCATCAGTGTAGGGGCTATTAATTCTTCACAGTAGCACGTGTTTATGGATCTAACAAATCATCATAGAATCATAGAATGATAGGATGGCCTGGGTTGAAAAGTACCACAGTGATCATTGAGTTTCAACCCCCTGCTATGTGCAGGGTCACCAACCACCAGACCAGGCTGCCCAGAGCCACATCCAGCCTGGCCTTGAATGCCTCCAGGGATGGGGCATCCACAGCCTCCTTGGTCAACCTGTTCCAGTGTGTCACCACCTTCTGGGTGAAAAACTTCTTCCTAATATCCAACCTAAACCTCCCCTGTCTCAGTTTAGAACAAATCTTTCATCTTGATTTGCCTTTCTTTACCTTCTCGTGTCATGGCTAAGGCGTGGGTCCTCTTCCTCACCACCGCCACACAACCCAGACAGCAGTTGTCCAATGTGCACATGAGAAGCGAGAGTGAAAAAGCTTCCTCACTTCCTACTGCTTTGAAAGCATGCAGCTGAGTTAGTGTCCTGTTTATCCATCCAACTGTTTACGTATAAAATCTATGTTGGAAGAATCTCGTGCTTACACTCATTTCCTGGAAATTAATCTAGATAGACTGCAATTGGAAGGAAAGGAGCATCAACAACTGTGCTTTTAAAGCTCACTGATAAGCAAATCCACTTTCTGCCACCTCCTAACACAAGTTAGAGAAAAGTAACAGCAGGTTTTTCACCCAATCCTATCTGTGTTTGCTGTGCAGTATCTATGTTCGCAAGGCCAAATTCTTATGCACTGTCACAATATTCATTTTTACAAACATAGTTATTACTAATTAGTCACTACTGTGTCTTCATGTGATTGATGTGAGTGATAATTTCTTCAGGGTTAAAATCAGGCAGACTGTAACAGAGTGTAGGAGCTCTTAACTTTGTGGGGCTTCCTATTGTCCAGGTCTTGCTTTTTGCCACCCGTCTGCAGAACGGGTGGGAGGCTGTGGGAAAGACATTGCCCATTGTAGGGAGGTTCATCCTTGCAGAGTTGTGGGTCAAAGCAGATTCAAGTCCATCCCATTTCTGAGGCTGAACAGTTGGGTTGTTGAGAGTACGAGCTCCCCAGCAACAGTTGTCATCCTTGTCATTTTCCTGGGAAGGGAGGCTGAGAGTTACAGTGAGCAAAAACTTGTCTTGTCTTCTCTTCACAGGATGTACAGGGATGTACTGACAGGAGATGTTTAGCCATGGAGATGCAGCACTGTGATGCGTGTTATCTTTTGGAATCTATTAGCCAGGTTATTGTATTTGCAAACCGCTAACAATTCCAGCAAGGTGACTGAAGTGGTAGCATGGGCTTCTGTGGCTCTGACACCATGAACATGTAGGATGGTGGATGGCTTAGAAGGGTGGGTTTGGATGTTCTTTTGTTCTTCCTTTGGGTGTTTTCAACAGACTCCACCACAAAACAAATGGTATGTCTTGCCATCACGGAATTGCCTTAGATCTATTTTGCATCCCAAGGTTTACTTTTAAAGTTTAGCATGCGAGAGATTTCCCTTGCAGTGTCCATCACTTCAGACTTTGTCTTGTGCAATTGTGAAGTTTTCTCCTCCTTAGGCTGAGAAGTGCAGAGGTTCTGGGCACATTCCAAACTTTTTGAAGTGGCTTTTTCCACTGTCAGGCGGGGTCTGGCTCAGAGTCAGCTGCAGTTTCCTGGTTCTCACCCTTCCCTTTCAGGCAGACAGATGACCTGCCTTAAGGGATCAACCTTTCTTGGAAGGTGAAATCAAGCACATCAATTAAATGCTGTGACCGTAAATATTATCTGCCTGCGTACCTATGAGCATATTAATCTTGTGTTAGCACTCCCTGATGTGGTGTTTATTGATCAGTTAATTAGTATTTGCACAGTGCTTTGAAGATGACAGTGATATGTACATTTCTGTTATCGTTATAGATTAGTATATTACACCAAGCCAGAAATATTGCTGAGATAATTTGTCCATATTCTGGTGAGAAGGATGTGTGTTTATTAGGAGAGCTCAATGGGGCACTGAGTGCGTCTATTCCAGTTCAAAGGGGAAAAATGTGATAACTGCATGGGAGTTTTAGTAGATGCAGTTTTTCCTGCAGTGAGCAGGAATGAAGATATTAATTTTCTTGTCTCCCTCTGTTCATGGGTTGTAATGTCAGCCAGCTTTTCCTACTTCCCTTCTCCTCCAAAAGACTCATTGCTTTTGTTGCTTTTTGAATGCTTGAGTGCCATCAGTTTAATTCATGGAAGAGGATTAAGGAAGATGGCTGTTAAGTAGTTGGGTCCATCCTGGTTCATTCAGAGAAAAAAAAACACCTTATCCATCTTCACAACATACAGTGAAGGTGAACTTGAGCCACACCACTTCAGCATTCATCAGAGTTGGAGGTGCATGTTTCTGGTCCTTGCTTGTTACGTTTCTGATCTTTTCTGCCTATTTCACTTAGGCTTCTTTACTGTTATTTTTTTTTTTTCCTGGTGCCATGCTTAGCTTGGTCTGAGTTCATGTTTTGCATAATTAGATGTGAGAGAAAATGTGATCTGCTGGTAATAGCAGGCATGGTTTTTCATCATGGTGTGTGCATATCCATTAACTAAAGTTAATTAACTCACTTGGGCCTGACGCAATGCTTGTTGCACAGATGTGAAATTAAAAAAAATAGTCATGTGAGAAAGTCTGTGTCTGGAAATCTTCGTGGCCCTCACCTTACTTATGGTTCTGATCAGAGAGGTGCTGCACTTCTGTGGACTATCACTGCCTTTTGACTTCTGGGCTTCCCAAAATGGCAAGGAAGGTTTGGGGAGGGAAGCCTGTACAACTGGAGGAACTAGAAAGGTAATTAACCCTTCAGTCAAGATCTATTAATTGCCTTTTCCAAAGGAGTGAGTTCAGTTTGGGTTCCTAGCGTTGCTCTGGGCTGTGCTCTTTCTTAGCCCCAGGGGAGTGATTCATTCCTTAGAGGCCTTCAGAATTTTTCCTCTCTCTTCATTAAGGACCAAATCAGGATTCAAGCGGACTTTGTCACTTGGAAATTTTCCGCTTTTTAACATAAGATAACATGCAGATTCATTTAAGTGAATGCCGCTTCGCCCAGGAGATCATTTTCTGCCTGAGCTTCTTACAGTCCATGTTACCCAATGAACGGCTAATATCCGGTAGGATCCCTTAGTTCCCATTCAGTGAAGAGGTGAAGACTCCCAGGGTGGCCGCATTCCACAAACAGCTCTGGATCGCTGGGAACTCGTGTGGAGCCAAACAAAATTCTGAACTCGGTGGTTTTTCAGAGAACGTTGTTTTGCATTTGTGTCACGGTAGTATAAAAGCGATGGAAAAAAAATACCTGAGCTGCTTCATGATGTTCCTTCTTGACATACTGTGATATTTGAAACAGATTGATTTGGTTGATCTTAGCTGTCAGGAAGAGAGATTTCCCATGGATGCTTTCAACTTGAGAATACTTGTACTTTACTTTGCTGGAATTTTTAGGCAACAATAATAAATAGTCTTCGCATGTGAACTTGTATCAAAAGAAACAGAGTTATTAATCCCTTAGGGGAAATCATAGCTGTTTTGCTTTCTAGACGAATTTTATTTAATTTCGTATGGTCTGACATTGGTTTTCATCTTCTTTTTATAAGCTTTCCTTCCCTGTTTCATTGTTTGCTTTGCATCAGTGTCCCTTTGCTTTCCCCAGAGTTTCATCTACCTCTTTCTTTTGTCTCCAGTGATATTCAGTACTGATATGCGATATCTGGGATATTCAGTGCTTCTCATTCCTCTAAGCCTTCCTTGATTAAGTATCTGATAAAACTTCTCCACTTTCTTTCAGGTTCCAGGATGTGAGCGTGGTGCCCTCTGAAATCTGCTGGAGGTTTCCCCTCATTCTTTCTAGTTCATTCTTTCCCTGTTTTCTTCTCCAGCCTGCCCCTTTCAGTCCCTTTAAGGATTTTTTTTTTTCCAGTTAACAGTCTCCTGAAGAAACCAATTGGCTGTGGCTAAAGAAAATAGTCTTTTCAGGCGCTGCTTATCTCTGCCGTGATTTCCAGCCATGTCCTATGCCAAATAGATGTGTATTTGTATGTTACCATTTTGTCCAGCAGTAAGTCCGTAGCCCTAGGACGAAGAGGGAGCTCAGCAAGATGCAGGTGATTTCCTTTATTTTCTCAGGTTGTCTGCTCCATGCAAATCTTTTATGTCCATGTGCTGTATGAGAGGCTGTATGGGAAAGGCATTGGTGAGGCAATAGGATGTAAATCGAGGTGTGTAATTTTCTGTCTGAGAAAGGAATGTGAAGTGAGTAGGTGAGTTTGCTCAGTGGTAAGCTGAGCTCATATGTTGTTTTACCTTTACTACCTGGCAGGATGCAAGGGAATCATTCTGCACCAGGTGGGAGCCTGCAAACTGTGGCAAATTCTGTTTTCAAAATTAAAAACTGAAATACTTGTGGGATGAATTTAGGAACAAGTGGCATTAGAATAGTGGGCTGCGTTTGTATAGGAGTTTATCCTTCAGGTTCATTTGCCTACAGGCAGAGGGCTATTGCCTCGCTCTTCTTCCTAGTCTCATTTAGATGAGCTTGTTTGATATCTGCCCTTTTTAGTTCTGGTTCCTGATTCTTATTTCCCTAAAAGCTTAACTTTGGTTCTTAGATGCAAATGAGAGCACTTTGCCTGATCTGAATTTGAAAGTTGTTTAGCCTTTTGTTTTGGAACAAATTAGGTTTAGCATTCTCCACCTTAATCCAATGTGCTTCTGTCTACTTGTATTCAGAGGTTAGTAACTTTTTGATCAGTATTCTAACTTCTGTCAGTTCAGCTCTGCATATTGGTTCCTCTTTTGTCTTCCTGTGTTTTCCCTTTCTGTGTTTTTCACTGCTTTACTCAGTTTCCTGAACTTCATGAAACTGATTTTGATGTCTGTTAAAGAAGCTTTCCCTTGGGGCTGCCCTGTGTCCAAGCAGAGGGAAGGCTCCAGGGCTGCTCCCCTGCACAAGAGACCCAGTGAGGTGCTGGCATAGTTGTTCTTGAGGACTTGAGCTGGCATCTCAGCATAACGTCATGCCAGGCTGCATAGACAGTGGCTTTGGACAGTGCACAGAAAGAGCCTGGGTAATCTCTTGTGGAAGGGAGGTTTGGGTTCCTTCATAGCTGCTGCATTTTTGCTCGTGTGAGCAGGGTGTCCCATGTTTCACATACAGACATTCATTTCTGTAAGCTTTTCCTTGAGAGCCCAGGGGCAGATACAGAACCAGTTTAAGGAGGTGTGTGGAGCTTTGAACTCTGATGTCTTCAGCATGTTATGTAGTGAGGCGTTCCGCGTGCTGGGGTTGCAGATGGAAAGAAGGGCATGATGCCCAGGGCTGCAGTACCTACTTTCCATTTCTCAGTGTTTCCTGTTTGTGGGACTCTGGGGTAAGCTATGTGTAGCTTCCTAGGGCTCAACTGGACACTAAGGAGTTACCTAATAATAGAGCAACAAGTTCAGCATCAAATAAGTTCCTTGAAAGTAATAGTATTTGCTGTAAAGTTGTTTTGAAATGTTCAATACCGTTTACTCTTTTTCTAGTGCAAGTATCCATGAAGAAGGAAATTCTCAATTTGCATAATAAACTCTCAAGTGTTTGGGCAGCATAATGTAAAGGTTGGGCTTTGCTTTAATTAGAAAAGAAAAAAATGGTTGAATTGTAGTAAACTAAAGTGTTTTTTTCTTTTTTTTTTTCTTGTTGATTATTATTATTATTGTTTTTTTAATGAAAAGACAGATAGGTTTGATGGAGCTCTCAC
>PPHD01020604.1:0-13583 GCA_002909625.1 Bambusicola thoracicus | reverse complement strand
CCCCCCCCCCCCCCGCAGAGTTTATTATCTTTAGCAGTTTGTTTCATATCACTGACCGGAGCAGTTTATTCCTGTCCTAAGTCAATTTCTCTCTGAGTTTCTCAGCTCTGTCACGTCAAATCTTTGTGTGTCCAGGCTCTAACAGAGAAGGCATAGATCTCTAAGAAGAGATAATAGAAGTTTCTGGAAGGCACTGAGATATATAATCTCATTAAATAACAATTTTCTCTTATCCAAGTGACAGTTGATGAGCTGGTTGTAGCTTTTCAGTCCTCTGAAGTAATTATCTTGATTCTTTCAAAATTTCTCTTTAAAAATAAATGCAATATTATTTCTAGTTGAAAATAATTTACAGGTTAGTTTTTTTCACCCAGTATCATTATAAATAAAAGTTCTTCTATCTTATATAGAACTTAAACGTCAGTAAGAATCAAGACATACACTGATATGACTTAACTTTCATCCTTTCTGTTTCAATAGCTGCACACATTAAAAACGAGGAAGAGCATGGAATACCATTACTACCTGGTAGAGCTACTGCTTTCCTTGATTTTCAGGAGTAGCTGCAGTCTCCTGAGATGCAATAACTAAAACTGTCTTTTCATTCAAGCTATGAGCACTCTAAAGCCTTAAGCAATTAAGTAGTACAAGCTCCAATGGAACTCAAATTAGAATAACAGTAAATTCTGTAAAGATTTTTATTTGGAATGACTCTTACTTAGAACCTTAGAACAGTAAGTTCTGTATATAAAAAGTAAAAAGTGATCTTTTTTTTTTTTTCCTTGAAAAAATAATGTGGGGGAAAAAAAAAAAAGAATAATTATCTGAATGCAACAAGGAAACAAGATTTTTTTAACTTTTTTTCCTGAAAACCAGATTCAGCATCTACTGTCAGACTAGTCTCATATATTCTCAATGCTGATATACAAACAGTGAGATATGAAAATCTTAACTAACTTACAGCTGATCAGGCTTTTGTTCTTTTAAAAAAAAAAATGTTCTGCCTGCTGCCTGTGAGCTATATACAATTCCAGCACTTAATGAGTTCTTCCTAACATCTACTTCTTTTTCCAATAAATTTGCATTCTTTATGAAGCCCAGATTCATAACTACCTGTGAATACTTCATGAAACTTATAACACATTCTTCTTTGCAACAACTATGAGCATTTTCTTTGAATTTATTCCATACATTCATATCTTCTTGACGGTGTTTCTGATTGCCTCCACTATGTCCTCCTCTCTGCTGAGATGTGTTATCTCTTCACTTCCGTTTCTAAGATCAAAGTCCCACAGATCTATAGCTAATTGAAAAAAGCTTGACACCTAAATACATATGTTTCTTCATGATTCTTCAACATGTTCCTCCCTCAACAGGATTTTCAGTATCATTTTCCCACCTGTTATTTCTGTTCAGGAGATAAAAGGAGATAAGAGATTATTTCACTTTTTTCTATCCTCTATTCCACAGCAAACAAGGATTCACTGTAAGTCTGAGGGGACAGCTTTACTGTCTATGTCATGGTCTATTGCAGGATGGCCTGTTGCCTGAGATTTCATAGAATCATTGAATTATGAAGGTTGAGAAAGACCGTTATGATTATCTAGTCCAACTGTTAACCCACCACCACCATGCCCATTAACTGTGACCCTCAGCGCCACATCCACTCCTTTCTTGAGCAGTTTCAGGGATGGTAACACCACCTTTTCTGTGGCAGCATCTTCCCATGCCTGACCATTCTTTCTAAGAAGGAATTTTTCCTAATATCCAACCTGAACCTACTCTGGTACAATTGAAGGACACTGCCTCTCATCCAAAAGAGTATTAAGTAGTGTAGGAATAAAGATCTTCCAGATTAAATTAAAAGCACTTCTGTAGTAGTACATGAAGGAAGATTTAATGATGTAATTTGCAATCCAAATCACCAAAATAGTTAGTAGAAAGAATGTGAATGGGAAGAAAGTAAGACTAAGAGGCTACAGATAAGAATCAATGGATTCAGTCTTCAGGTATCACAGGAAAGATTTTCAGTCCCCTGTTTGGTAATTGCTGTAATGACTTTATACAGACAGTCTGAAGTGCAGATATCTTAGTGGTTTACTTCGTGTTTCTTAAGAAAGTGTATGTACGGGAACTGTTGAATCACGGCCTGAACCTCTGATTGACCACCTGAGGTGAGCACTGAGTCAGCTGCAGGGGCACAGGTGAATGCAATCTCACCTGAGTGACTGGAAGGGCTGGAGCCATGCTCCACCCCTCCTCAACCCCATTTAAGGGCTGACTCTCCAGGAGGAAGGATCTCTATCTGGAGATCCTCCCTTTGGGAACTTTCCTATGAGCTGAGGATACTAGTAAGATCTTTATTCTACTCTTACTTTGTAACAGCAGTTATTTCCATCCAATACTTCTTGCGTTAGCTGTAACAGTGTACTACAAGTATTCTTCCATATACAATTTTAAATATTTGAAAATATTACATGTGGCACAGTTTTCCCTGTGGATGTTTCTGTAGTGGCCACAGCTCATTCACATTGGATCTGATATCTATTAATTCCCCTGTTCCTTCTGCATTAGTAAGTGGATAGTTTTCTCCTGATTACCAGACAACAATAAGCAAGCTTTGTAACTGTATTAGGTCCAGCTTGTCAGGTTGTTACTGCTGACACTGGAGTGGTTGCTAAACTGAAGAGTATCGCTTATCTTTTCCTCTTATTCAGTATGTCATCCACTGAACAGGTTTGTCTAAAACTTCATCCCTCTGAGCTCTTTACTCTGGATTCAGCTGCCTATGTCAGTATAGCTGCAACCGTGGCTCATGCACATCTTTCCATGTCATTCACAACAAATGAACCTACAGCTGCAAGCCACTGCTACTCAAAGAAGACTACTTCTATCACCACTCAAAACATCACTACCAGGATGCACTGTGATTTCTCTGGTTTTCACACAGCCATCTGGGAGTTTTGGCTTTCACAATCAGGGCAGACATTTCCAGTGGAGACATCTGCTATTGGGTTCCTTGATGTATTACCATCTGAAGATGTGGAAGCCAGGATGCTCTGTCATGCTGTCCTTGCCAGGAAATCAGCTCCAGCTTCTCTCCAGTACTTTAGATGAAGCTGCAGCCCTCTTCTGCCAGTTGAACAAGAGAAACCTTGGCAATCAGCTCTGGACTACTGCTCCTGTGAATTGTAGTTGTTTTACCCTTTCATCTTTCCCTAAGGAATGTCCTGTCCATCTTACTGCATCCTGTCATTAGATCTCTGGCCTTACCTGTTAAGATCCCTCTGTCATTTTTTCTAGTTTTCTGTTACATGCTACCCAGACCAGGGCTGTACCTTCTTTCAGTTCTTCACAGTGGCCTAAAGATCTTCATATGAATAGTCTTCCCTTTCTCAAACATTTATTAATCTGTATTTATGTTCCTTCTGGTTTTTCTGCTCAGTTATCACTGTTCTTTTTTCTTTTTCCAGATCCAGAAGTTCTCACTGCATAACAGTTCTTAGAGCAACATATGATTATATCACCTTAGCAAACATTTTGCTGAGACTTACGTAATCTTACAAGAACTGGCTTAAGGTGCTTTGAAATCACAGCAGTTAAAGTAAGTATGAAATAAGAAAGTAATAAATAAAATTGGTCTAGTAAAATAAAATCTTTATCAAAATATTGGCAATTAGAAATTAACGTCTCCTTTTTCACATAGTCTGTTTTCTGTGATTGACACTTCTAATACTGTCGCTCTTTTCTACTAAATGCTCTGGAAACAACATGAAGGATATTTGCCACTAGTGGATGTAGCTTTTTTCTGGCATAGGAACTATGCCATTTTTTCTGACACAGTAATTACTTTCCCATTTCAGATTATACTTTGCAAGAAAGAATTTAAGCTTATTTCTGGATTAATATTTTTTCTAGCACTTTGAATATATGTCATTGTATATGCATAGGACAAGATAAAAGATAAGTAATGTCAGAGTTCTTTAACTTTTTTCCACATAAGGAATTTTGAGCAATGCTACACACTTCACTTACTGAAATGGGCTTTTCATACTGCATACCAAACATCAGCTCACCCTTTCTGTCCTTCTGTAAAAGAATTACATTATGCTTTCTCTTTGTGCCAACCTCTGAATTAATGAGACTTAGATACTTATTTCTTCCTCTGCTTTTTCTTCACTGTATTCACTTACAACATGTCTCTAGACAACAAGAAGTGATAAGATAGAGATATGCCTGTGAGAGTGGAAAGTACTTTATGGTTTTATCAATGTGTTTATTTAATATTTGAATATTTTAATACCTAAAAATAGTACTCTACCCTCAACAAACAAACAAATAAAGGATATATATATTCAGAATTTCTTGTCATATCTTATTTCTACAGAAGCAAAATAGAACGTGTTTAGAACGTGTCCATTTGTTCATGTCTCCTTGAAATCTCAGTGTAGTCAATCCATGTCAAGCGATTTTATTAAATTAAATATGTATACATATTTCAGCCACAAATACTTTTCTTTAATATAAAACAATCATAAAAGATAACATGTTCCAGTAATGTATTAGCATTTTTTCTTATTTTGTTTGTTTCTGTGTGTGTTGGAAAACTTTGTTCAAACTGGAACATTACTTTAACACTCAGACAAGATATTTTTATTATTATTTTGGGTAAATCTGGTGTGTGTCATGGTGACAGTGACAAATATTTGTGGTGACACGAAATATACCAAAGACACATGAGGAAAAGGCAGCTTCTGTGTAGAAGATTTATTGCCCTCTTGTAGAATACACCAGCAGTACTGTCAGCTCAGTCAATGCACAATAGAAAGCATTAGTTCCTGGTAGTTTTTTTTCTTTTAATGAAAAATACTCAGCTATGTAACGAGCCTGGCATATAAATAGCAACATCTCTCATCTTTCTGCAGATTATTTTTTTCTATGATTAGTTTTTATACTGGATAATATAAGGGAACAGAGGTTTCTATAATGTAGGATAAGTATTAAGCTAAAAACATTTTAAGAAGCTCAAATCAAGGCTTAAGACTGCAGCAGAAAAGAAGCACACATGGATTCAGGAAAATGAATTTGTATTCCTTAGGAAAACCACTTCTAATCCTTCATTTATTCTTTACCCCCATGTCTTAAGATCTCACCAAATATCTTTAAAAATTTTCAGAATTGCAAAACATGCTTTACTTTTGTATGTAGATAAATCCTACATAATTGCGGCATCCATAATAGCACTTAAAAATATTCTTCTTCCCTGTGACCTTATAATTACACGACAAGGTATATTGAGTTGTAAGAGGAATTTCACTGCTTGCAATCCAGTTCTCTATTTGCTGCTTTCTAAATGTGATGCTCAAATATTCAATTTTTAATGATTTCTTAAAATTAAAAATCGAACTTTGTGTTACTGTTTGGCATACTATTTTGCTAAGACTACATTAGTGATCTTCTAGATGGTTATTCAAAACCTTTGAAATACAAGCTGAAATGCTGATTTGAAATAATTGGCTTTATTTCTTGTTATTAATTTGTGCATGATGTATCTTGGGTTTGGTAACCTTTTTTAGCGTTTTTATGTTAGTTAACTCTAACTGCAATTATAGGATAAGATCAGTCACACACCCTTTCAAGAAATGCAAATATTTTCATGAAGAACTGACAACTCCTAAGTGCTGTACAAATGTGTAGACAGATATAGCTACATCTATTAAGCACTGAAAGCTGCTAATGGCCTAATCTGGTAGTAAACTGAAAGTTAGGTACAGGATAGCTACAGTAAGTAGCATGCAGAGAATTGTTTGCCATGCCTGCCATACGTTATCAGGGAAGAATATTCCAAAAGAATAAAAGAATTTTATTTCCCATTTATTCCATAACTCATTGTATAGGCTGCTAATTTTTTTTTTTGCAAGCAAATGCATCTTTTTATTGTTATATTCTGTATACAATTTTATCTATTATGTGGACATTGTCAAGATTAATAGATTTATACATTGTCAGAGAATCATGGAATCACAGAATCATAGAATAGTTTGGGTACAAGGGACGCTAAAGATCTCATATTTCCAACCTCTCTACTGTGGGCAGGTTTGCCACTCACTAGATCATGTTGCCTTGGGCCCTATCCAACCTAAATTAAAATAAATAAAATTAAAATAATTATTCATTTTTTTCTATCACTATCAGGACATGTAAAAAGTCACTCCTCATCATTTTTATAATCCCCTTTTCAATACTGAAATGCTGCAATGAGATCTCATCAGAGCTTTCAACTGAAATCAGTGGGGAGATTCCTCGTGGCTTCAGTGAGAATTACAGCAGTATCTAAAACATGCAAAAGCAATCAATAACAACAACAAAATATTTATGCCTCTTTCTATGTGAGTAAGACTGCAGGAAGCCTATAAGATCTCTCAAAGAAGAGGACACATATGTTCATTAATTCAGCAGAAGTTCTGTAGGAACCGCTTTTCTGGTTCTTTTATTCTTATTTGAGTAAATCGTCTAGTTGAGTAAATCATAGAATCGTAGAGTCATAAAATGGCTTATGTTGGAAGGGACCTCAAGTTCTTCTAGTTTCAACTCTCCTGCTGCATGCAGAATTGCCAACCGCTAAATCAAGCATTAGATCAGGTTGCCTAGGGCCACATCCAACCTGGTCTTGAACACCTCCAGAGGTGGTCTGATGGTAATCATCTTTTGAGAAAGACCATCTAGTTGAGGTTACACCAAAGACCTATTTACTCCTTCCATCTGTCTCCAACAGTGGCCAAAATCAAACATCTTAATTGCATAAGAACAGGACAGGCAGACATGATATTTTAATACCCTTTCAACAGATACATACACTCAACTCAGGAAGCTTCTGAGCGTAATATGTTTTTTGTAATAATTCCTGATGGATTTTCTTTAAGGAATTTGCCATGTTTGGGCCCTGTATAAAATCTTAGCATCCATTATATCATCTGCCAAGGAATTCCATAGAATATTTGCCATGGAAATGATGAATCATTCAATGAATATTTTCACTAGTAATTTTTTTCTTTGTGAGAAAGTAATAATTTTCTCTTCTGTTATTAAAAAGTTGTATTCCGTATATAAAGTTATATAAAAAGTAAATAAATACATAAAATTGCCCTTCCTCTTATGCCACTGCTACTTTTCAGGTTTTTTAAATCCTTGAGTAGTAGACTTCTAAATATTTGTGAAATATGAATTAACTTTATTCACACTCTAAATAGCCCACATACTTCTAAAACAAGATTTATAAGAATTTTAACATACATCACATGTGTTCTGATAGACAATAAGTCTATTTGTTATTATGGTTCCTATTACTTCTCTGGCTGTGGATATCAGAGTACTGTACTTTGCCATGTTCCTCTGGAACTCTTTAAAAATAAACATAACATTTCATAGAATCATAGAAACATAGATTAGTTTATGTTAGAAAGGACCTTTACAGTTCATCTAATCCAGCTCCTCTGCCTTGTGAAAAGATATCTTTCGTTAGATGAGATTACTCAAAAATCCCCCCAACCTGAATTTGAAGAATTCTAGTAAAGGAACATCAATAACTACTCTGGGCAACTTGTTTCACCATCATCACAGTGACGAACTTTTTCATTATTTCTAATATAAACTCACACAGGACTTGTCCCTATGGGCTCCCTGTCTTTCTAGTAGGCCACCTTTGAGTACTGGAAGGCTGCTGTAAGATCATATCAAAACCTACTCTTCTCCATAGTAAACAACTCTCAACTTTTTATTCATAAGAGATGCTACAGATATTTGATAATTTTTGCAGCCCTCCACTGTACCTGCCCTATTAAGTCCATGTCTTTTTTGCACTAGAACCCCAGAACTGAATGCAATACTCCAAGTAGGTTCTCGTGAGATAAAATTAGAATGGGATAATCACTTCCCCTGACTTTCTTTTGGTGTCCTTTATATAAGTAAAGCACCCTGAGAAATATGCTTTCTATGTCTCCACTTTTACCCTGGAAATCCTTCAGGAAAACTCATCATTTTTACATAAGTTTTGACTTGTCACATCTTCTCCTTGAAGATGAATCTACAGTGTTAGGAAATCAAATCCTTAATAGTTTTCACATTGTTATTCCTTCTTTTTTATTTATTTATCTTTTATAACAAATTATTTCAAATAAGAATTTTATTTGAAATTGAAAGAAAGCTTGTTTTCTTTTCCAAAAATAAATATCTGGTGGTGTAAATTGCTATAAGTAAGTCTTAACTTTTGGAATACTTTTTTTTAACACAATACAAAATGGAGCTAGTGTTAATATTGCAGCAAGTATGTGATTGATGTACTGAATTCATTCTATATTAATTTTTGCATTGTGGAAAGAAAATAACTGTGGAATTTTCAAGAAGTTTGGTTTAATAAATGGATTGTAATGGGAAGAAAAAAAAAGAAAAGAAAAAAAAAAAAGGAAGAACACACTAAATTCATCAGAACATCAACATTCCCATAGGAATTTATTAGAAATGTAGGTACAGAAAATCATTTTTATTATTCTCAGTAACATCTACATGAAAGGCCTTGCATTAGTTGAAATACCATTATCACTGTTGCTTTGTCATAAGAAAATAATTGCTAGCTAATTTTGTAATCTAGCCTTATGAGATTTCCTTTCAATTACATTGGTCAGGTCAGATTCTGAAGACTTTTGTTTACTTTTTAGTCACAGAGAGGAGACATTTGGATTAACTACATCTAAGCCCAAGCTACCCTATGATTCTATGACTTGCTGATCATAATTCTTGGTATACTGTAGTACCAATACAATTTTAAGAAAATAAGGGCTTCAGATTTATTTATTTCACTTCTGAGATTTGGAACTTCTGGTAAACTATTATCAGTTTCTAGCAACCTGTTACAGTTCATCTTGTGTAATTCAATAACATTTTAAAATTTAAATTGAAGTTAGCTACTCTACTGAAATGAAAATTACTCTGATGACAAAGAAAAAATGTGAGATCTGTACTTTCTTCAGTAATGTGTTTTCAAAAAGAAGAGATATTCTTCTATGCTTTTTTTTTTTTTTTTTTTTTTTGTGAGTAGTGTTTTTTTTCTTTGTTTGTTTGTTCGCTTGTTTCACTGATATGCCTTGGTGCCACCTTGGGTATGGGTGTCCAATCTTTTGACTTGCCTGGGCCACATTTATTGAACAGAAATTGTCTTGTCTTGGACTGAATATACATAAGTCACTCCAAAAATAAGAACTCTTATTTATTTACATGGAAACTACAACAGATACAAAGAACACAATAATACACATCCTCAGCTACAGAACACAATTTTTCACCATAGTCACCACTATTAGCTATTCATTTTTATCACCAATGAACAAGAATCTGCATGCTATGCTGATAATAACATGCACCAACTGAGGTGAGCCACTGTCACCACTGCTGAATCACACCACCCACTGCTTCACTGTGCTCACATTCACTGTTCAGTCTCAATAAACATTCAGCAAGCATCAGTGAATGTCAATGTGTACAGTTTTTTCTTCATGGAAGTATTCAGTGACACACTTTTGCTTCATATGCACTTCCATGTCAGACTTGATTCAGTCAGATTGTCCCTCTGCGGCCATCTGTCACATAACAAAATGTAATGGGATATGGGTGGGAAGATTCAGTAGCTACTGCCATGCCACCGATATCTACGTCTGAGGTCTGATGGGCCTACATCATAAAAAAGAAAACATTACTTTCAGAGCATCCCTCATAACTCAATGCACTAAAACACTGTAATGCAAGTAACTGTAATATTGGCCCATTCAATGGCAGGAGACCACTAGACACAAACATCAAAGATGCTCTGTATTTCAAAAGAGTCAGTTGGAGGCAGCTTAATTGTTTCACCATTGTTAACTGTAGGAAGTATTTTATATGCTGCTCTCAATTTCTGAATAACATAAAAATAAAGACTATAAAGGTAACTGAATAAACCACAAGAACTGAAGTAGTCCTTCATTTAATGGTATTATATCTACAAAAATAAATAAATAAATAAAAAAAAATAAAAATCTAAAAACACTTGGTACAATGAACACTGGACACAGCCTCCTTTTGTTTAAATTGAGTACATGGTTATTTCTGAAGAGAGCTGAAGTTATTAAAATCAATCATAAATTAAATTCTGAACACTATATTCTTCACCTCTTGTCCCCTGAGAATAGCATTCTGGAAATGGCACTTGCACCAGTGATGATGTGCAATTCTTTCTCACTGGCAATCTCTTTGATTTTTATTTTCAGGTCTTTGTGTGTTTATTACTTTGGAGAATTAAACAGGAAAATGTTTTCAAAAAGTGTTCTTAACTTTGGTGTTGATTGCTTTTTGGTTACTGCAAGTTCTACATTTCATCAGTTTGTCAGTACACATGTCACTCTATCAAAACTGTGCTGAGATTTTTATCTTTAAAAAAAGAAAAATAAAAAAAACTTTCATTTACAGAATTTCCACTGCTACCCATACATATTCTGTATTAGTGATAAAAGACCTTACAGTGACGGGAAAGTATTAGGAGAAATGCTTGGTAGTACAATTCCCATTTGCTAAACACAGTACTTATGCAGCCAAAGAGCTACTGGGGAACAAAGTTTTAGCATAAGGCCTGCTGACCACTCAGAACTGTGGATCTGATGGAGGGTCTGCAAGCAGACTCCTTTACTCCCCCAGCCCCCCACAAGAAAGAAAATGTTGGCTCCATAATAGCAAAGAATGTGTCACCATCTTTCAGATTTTGCACTTTTATCTAGATAAATTGTTGTGATATGAAAATTACATTCCCGCGTGTTAACATTTAATCTTCATATAACAGAAAGCAGGAAATACAGAAAAACTCTTGTCCATTACATTAAAATTGTTATTGATAATTTTACTGCTGCTTAGAATAAAATTATTTTACTTAAGTTTCACTATCAAGTTAGTAGTAGTTTAATTCTACTGTATCACTCTGTCATAAAAGAAGGCTCTTATTAAGTCTATAGAGAAAGGTAAGAGAGCTGCATTATCATTCAAAACTTAATTAAAATTTTCAGTCTGTATTTCTGTGTTCTTCCTTTCTCTTTAGTCTCAGAGACACTTCTAATGGAAGAAATATATTTTCAGTCTTAGACAGTAGAGAGAAAATTCTACTTTTTTTTTTTTTAAAGATTAAATAGACTTTTTCTGTTCTTGATGAAGATGGAATTTCATCTTGTCCTCTTTAAGAAAACAAACAAATGAAAAAAAACAGTTTTGCACAAAGCAGAAAAAAAAAAAGAATGAAACTGAAGAAATTACATCATTTTCAAATTAAAGAAAGTATCATTTTCTGATGTCTTCTTACTTGCATCTAGTTTATGGCAGACTACAGACACACCAATTACTCACTAATTTTTATAAAACCCTGTATAGAGACTCTTGTTTTTAGCTTGTCTTTCTGTTCACAGATTCATGACTGCATTGCATAAGCGCATTGCATATTCTGGCTAACTAATTTTATACTTATATTTCACAGCATGTAAATGTATGATTTTATTTTTTAGAAGTAGAAAGGAAAGTAGAAATATATTCTAAGAGCTGCAGATTTATTCATCGACAATGTAATTGATGTAAATTGATCTTGATAAAGAAGTTCATGTTATGATACTGGACTTACCTGAGTTCCATTGTTTACTTTCAGAATTTGGAAAATAAATCTATGATTCAGGAATAGCAAGCCTAAGATCCATGAGGCTATTATAAACAGGAAGACCAACATGTAGCTCTACCTGCCTGAGCTACTTAACAACTTGACACTGAGGCAAACAAACATATAACAATCACCCTTTTTAAAATCAGTGAAAAATGACTTTCTTTAATATATAAATCAGGACATGCATTTTCTCATAGTTCTGCGGTTCCTCGATTTTCCTAATTGCTTTGTTAAAAAGCGTTTCATTTAAAACAACTTTTCTACCTCTAATTTTCACTTATTCCACATCAAATGCCACATCACATCACAGAATTTTAAGGTTTGGAAGGGAAATCTGAAGATCATCTAATCCAATCTCCCTGCTAAAAAAGACTTCCTAGAGCAGATTACAGAGGAAAGCATCCAGACAGGTTTTGTATATCTCCAGAGAAGAAGACTCCACAGTCTCTGAGGGCAGCTTGTTGCAATGTTCTGTTAACCTCACAGTAAGGAAACTTTTCCTCATGTTCATATGGAATTTCCTGTGTTCCAGATTTTGCAAATTGCCTCTTGTCCTGCTGCTGGTCACCACTGAAAAGAGCCTTGTGTCATTCTCTTTACACCACCCTTTAAACACTTATAAATGTTAAGAACCTCTCTCATGCCACACTATATTTGAAAAATGATAAAGTAAATTTTTGTCAGACAATTAACATACAAGTTTGTACTTACTGAAACAATCAAGTCGGCTACTAAGCATTTGAATATTTAGATGGTAAAATTCCATCAACACACTGATTTACTCTTCATCAGTATATTGTTACTTCCAGGTTACTGTTGTACTGCACATTAGATCAATTTCAGAAATACCGACTTTTTGATAGCAACACAAGAAAACAAACTTGTCCGCTTCTTCCGCTTCTTTCATTTTTCCCCCCCTCTTTCCCTTCCCACCCCAAACTGGAACAGAAAGTTCATATATGATTAAGTTACTCTAACCTTACTCTAAAGAGTAAGCCACTCATTTCTTATGTAATGTAGTAGTAAAATAAATGTAATAGCTGCAGATATAAAAAGATCTGTACAGGTGATATTCCTTCGCTAAAAATGTCCTGTGCTGAAGAAAATACATTATAAGCAATTATTTATATTTTTGAGAATGTAATTCTTCCTCTTTGATCTTATGAAAATGCTCAATTTTTTTTTTTCAGTTCAACAGTAACAATTTTGATTTCAAGAAGTTTGTTCAGCTTGCTGAACTTCCAGTGATTGATTTTTTTATTTTTCTGATCTACATTATCTACAAATGTTGTGTGCATTTAACTATATGTAACTATTATTTTCAACAACAAATTTTGAATCACACTACTAGTAGCTCTGGCTTTCAAAACTTTAATGTAGGAGTACTGTATCTAAGTTTATCAGTATGCCCTAAAAGCAAGTGTGAATATGGCCAGTGAGATAAACTTAAAAATGCCAAAGATGTGACAGATCTTTCCTCTTGGGAACTTATTGGCACAGTTTTATTAGCTGGAATTTATCCATGTTTCTCCAAATAATGATTATCACACTTTTATTTTGTCTGTGCTGAACAGAGGAAATAAAGAATAGAATCAAAATTAGTTTCAAAGGGACCTGTTGCACTCTTCTGACCACAGCATAAAGATGTCACGGTTAGTTATGGCTTGTAATGAGGTCACAGAAAATGGAAGAAATGACAGACTAAAATGAATGAAAAAATGAAAATCTCAGTCAAATAATTCTGATATCATTAATCCCTAGGAAGCAAATAGTTACACAGGATAAATCTGCTTGGTTAAAACAAACAAACAAACAAAGAAACAAACAAACAAATAAACAACAATAAAGTAAAATTCACCTG